>CM049572.1:16618518-16768914 GCA_027123335.1 Amphiprion clarkii | reverse complement strand
CGGACCTCCCACCTCCCCCCTGCCGTTTACACACACACACACACACGCACACACACTGCCCTGCAATCCCCCTTCTCTCTCTTCTCTCTCTCTCTCTCTTTCCCTATCTCTCTCCTTCTCATTCTCTTGCCGCGCACAGACAATGGGGCCCTGGAGAATACCGGCTTGTGCTGAATTATTCAAATCAGCAGTGGCAGCAAGCCGGAGAGCAAAGGAGAGAGGCAAGGAGGTAGAGGAGGGAGACGGGGAGAGAGAGAGAGACAGAGAGAGAGAGTGAGAGCTAAAAAAGTGAGAGAATGCAGGATGATGGGAAGAGGATTTGGAGGGAGAGAGAAAGGCATTGTAGAAGTGGTGAATCTCGTTGTCTCTGCATGCAAATAGCCTCTTGCTCTCTCTCCCTCTCTCCCTCTCTATGAGTCACCCCCTGCCCTTCACTGCTTCATTAATACACATCTGTACCCCGGCCCTCCCCTCCACCACCTCCCTCCGCTCACTCCTAGTGAGGAGGAAGAGAGAGAAACAGAGGAGCGGGGGGAGGAGGAGGAGGAGGTGGAGGTGATGGTGGTGGGGAGGGTGGGAGGCGAGTCGGAGCTCGACAGCAGCAGCACGCTGTTGGCAGGAGGAGAATGCGCCGGTAATTAGCCAGCGCCGGTACAAACGGAAAAAACCCAAGAAGGAGAAAGGAGAAGAGTAGGAGAGGAGAAAAAAGAGCAAAGCTCTGAAAACAAGCCTCCTGCCAGGCTGAACTCCCCAGAGGCAAGACCTGGACATGACGGTGTGCAGTCTGGGAACAAAGGAAGGAGAGGAGAGCTGGGGAAAAGATGGGAGGCTGAAGAGTGGGCTCATGACAGCACCTGCAGAGATGGAGAATCTGATTGTGTGTGTGTGTGTGTGTGTGTGTGTGTGTGTGTGTGTGTGTGTGTGTGTGTGTGTGTGTGTGTGTGTGTGTGTGTGTGTGTGTGTGTGTGTGTGTGTGTGTGTGTGTGTGTGTGTGTGTGTGTGTGTGTGTGGGCACGCAGGCATTATTTTCTTGTGATTGTATATGCCTCTCACCGAAGGATGCCTTTAGATGTACAGATACAAGATTCATCACCAGAATGTCTAACTCAGGCTGTGGATGCTGTGTTAAATTCCAAATAATCTTTCCCGAAATTACAAGGATAGTCTCCTGCTAAGACACAATCTTTCCAGTGCTGATTGGTTGTCTGAATCCACTTCCATAGTCTGCTCCATTGGGGCTGCACAGCAACAGATACTTGGAAAAGAAAAGCAAACAGAGGCCAAGGTCTGCTTTTAGGCAAAGCATGAGATAACAGCAGTAGCAACAGATATAAATAATTAGAAATACAGTAACATGCTAAACTAGGCATGCTGGTCCTGAATTGATGTTTTAGCAGCCTTGAACATGACTCTGCACAGTTATTTTTCCCAACATGTTATACACAATTTTCCCAGCGATAGTGATAAAATAGCAGAATGAATTTTCTGAGGTCATACAGGTGACTTACTTCAATAACGTGACATAAAAGAGGCTTTTCATTGACTGGTGTCATTGAAGGTTAATGAACTTAAGTCTAATGAAGAGGCTTTGACCTGTCCTTACTAATTAACTAAGAGCTTCTAAATTTTGCTGCTGTTTTTTTTTATAGAGCGCTTCAGCGAGGGTAAGTGGAGAATGTGTGTGTGTGTGAGAGACAGAAATCTTGACCCTTGAGTCCTTTGCTAGCCTCATTAGTGAGAGCACTTGTTTCATTAAATGATGTGAGTGAACGGTGTGGGCTGAGCACAGATCACACACTGAGAGGCTGTCCCTCTGTTTTACTTCAATTAATTTAGTTTTTTTTTTTTTGGCCAAAAAAGAAACGAGATGTGGCTTAAACAATGGAGTGTTCTCAATCTCACACACCTGCGCCGTGTGGAGCATGATCTCGCATGCTGGGTTAATCTGCCTCTCTCAGAAACACCTAAGTAGAAGATATATGTAAATGCAAATAAGCAGAGAAGGGTGTTCCAGGTACCTGCTGGTCAGATTCAAGGAGCCAACGCATACACTTCAGAAATTTCAAAAATGTGTTGTTCAGAACTGCATGGTCAAACAAGCCCATTTGTTGAATTTAATTTGTTCGTTAATGTTCTGCATGTATAATAGCTGAAGTATAACACACTTTAAAAGAGTTTTGAATCATAATCACTTTCTGTGTAAGAAAACTTAACTACAAAGATAATGCAGCACTATGGAGGACTGATGTTGCTACAACTACCACAGTATGGTACTGACTGAAAACGCCTTATCACTGTATGTCGCATGAATGTGTTGTTTAAACTAAAGCCACTTAAGACATGCCTGCTATCTATTAATCTGACAGCTTCTGAATGTGCCAGCTATATGTCTGAATGAGCTCCCTGGTCACATTTCTGCAAAGGTGGAGACAGCAATCCTACTAGGTCAGTCCTAGTAACATGTCCGTTTAATTTTCAACAAGTCTGAACTCCATGCAGGGACATACAGGGCAACAGACAGGGATGCACAAGCAACATACTTCCACTTGTGTGAAGTGATTTCTTTCTCTATATTTCAGCACCAATATTGGTCTGGAAACAGTGCCAAAGACACAACCTCCCAAAACACCTTTTTTTCCTTTCTCTCTTTTAACTATTACATGTTCATAGATGTACACTTTTAATGTGATTAAGTCAGAAACTAAGAAGTCACTTTAATGAGACTTACCAATAATAAATGCAGGTTTTGACAAAACGTCAGCAGAGGCTGAAGTGTAGTTTGCTGCTTCCGGCTGTTTGTAGGAATCTTTCCTTTGAGTTAATTAAACATCTCCAGCATCACACCGCTGTAGAGCTGCAGGGTTCATAAGAGTTCCTCCAAAGAGAGAGAGTTGTGCGCATTTAACAACAGCAGTAACTTTATTAATTTCTCATCATCAGAAATGATTTCCGCCTTGGAGACAGGAATGATCAGGATCTAACGGCAAATCACACTGTGTGCTTTTTATTTACTTTAGACAGGTAAGCTGTCACACGCAGTCACCAGGCTACAGTTAAATAATTTCTTTAATAACAGATTTAGAGTGAATTTTTTGTTTATTAGTGCATTATATCCTTTGATGTACTTCCCAGTCTCATGGGAAAGACAAATATCGTACACAGAACGTGACTCTCAACATCGATGTTGTGGACGTGTATGAATGAATCTGTGAGGAATAGCTATTAACATGGAATGACAGAATAAATGACTTAAACGGACTGATGAAGACGGGAATGTTACATATTCCATGTCTGAAAAGGGCCAAATACAGAAATATGTCTGCCATCTACAACATTTCTGAGGAACTGTTTTACAATTAACTTTCTTTTCCACCTTAAAAGTGGAAGCTAGCAAGCCTCTACCTGGATAGAACCTTAGCTTAAAAGTGTCTTTGATGGGGCGCCCAGACAGCACAACTGGTTGAGTGGACGACCCATGAACAGATGCTATCATCCCTGACGCAGCGGCCCGGGTTTGATTCCAGCTCACGGCCCTTTGCGAAATGTCTTCCTTCCATTCTTCTCCCTATTTTCCTGTCTGCGTCTAAACTATGTCAATCTATTAAAGCCCACAAAAGGCCAAAAAATAACTTTAAAAAAAAAAAAAAAAAAAAAGAGCTCCTTTGATGGGTCCAGCTCATGGACTGCATAGAAAAGACTGATGTTGCATAGGTGACTTGAATCTGCATTCTTCCTAAGGGTCAGCAGGGAGAGACTACTGCTGGTTGCAACAGTATTTCCAATTGTATGGAAGTCTGGGAGAACGCCCCGACTTTTCCCTTGATTTGATACCTCAGTAAACATTTTCCAAACGAGTTTATGGTTTAAGGTCTCGGACAAAACAGCATAATGTTGATTTTTTTTTTTTTTTTTTAGAATTGTAGTTCCATTTTGAGTTAAATAGGTATTTTAGGGCATGTTTTGTTACCATATGTGTGTATATGATGGGCTTAAGTTTTCGATCAGATCCACCCTTGTCTCAAAAGACCAAGATGGTGGCAGCTAAATGCCAAACTTAAAGCTTCACGATGGTAGTCAGCAAACTAATGGTTTAGCAACACCTTAGAAAAGATGAGGGAGACAGGTGTGTGGCTTCATGTATCTTTATACAACGTTTATGGGCCAGTAGCAAGTAGCTCACTCACTTACAGAATCAGATAATACTTAATCTCAGCACTCTGAATGTCGCACTGTGATTCAAAACATGACCCAGAGCAGAGAGGCATTAGCTCATAAAAGGGGTGATTAAAAAGTTCTTTGATTATTTGTGGTGTATGTGCATGGAGCATGTCACAGTCTTCAATTTGAAACGAAACCTGTGTTACACATGTTTTTGTGACCACTGGTACGTTGACATTTGTAATTTTTTATAGACCTCAAACTAGAGGAGAGAAGAAAACATAACATTCTGTGTCAGTCTGCACACTATGAGTCTAACTTCATGTCAAGGATCATCACTGGTGACGAGTTTGGTTTGCGACTACCACTGAGAGAAGAAACAACAGTTTTTATGGTTGAAGGACCAGCAATTTTCAAAATTGGTGTGTTCCTGACCTAGTCCTGGTTCCTGGTATAGGAGCCCCTTGTCCCCAATATCTGACTGTCCACGTAGAGTTCTACTGTAGCATTCTGAGGTTTCTGAGGGAGAACATTCGGTGCACAACCACAACTGTGCTGTGATGGGATATGAGCGCACAAACAGGTTCTTTGGCCACAACAACACAGTTGTCACTCCACAACTGCCCTACTTGCTTGACTTATTTCTTTTCCTCAAAATAAATTTCAAGTTCATGGGTTTCCTTTTTGACACAGTTTAGTCATCGCACATCACAGATTGTGCTTGACATAGTTACTGAATGGGACTTCCACAGAGTGTTACAAGAAATGCAGAACTGCTGCACAAGCACACTACTTCAACAGAGATGGTGGCCAAATTTAATCAGATCATTTAGAAACTTTTTTATCACCCTTGTATGTAAAAGCTTAACACTTGAATTCTTTTGTGTATTCCAAGCATAATTTTGACCAATCAAATGGACAAGTCAAATTAAACAAAGCATAACCATTTCCGGCTATAAAAAATGGTAAATATAGTTTAACTGTAGAGATATAGGTAGCATCTCTGCAAATGTTTTCTGAAGATATGCATGCACATTAGCTAAACCAGGATCGTTGAACTGAATCAGAAACCACTAGCACAAAAATTTGAAGACAAAAAGGTAGAAAATAAACATGTGAGGCACGTATAGTATGTCAAAAATTACAGTTTTAAGGCACTCAGCACATTTGTCTATCCTCTTTTCTTGCTATCATTGATGTGAGGCAGCCTCTCATGACTTGGCTGTGGATCGATGCACCTCTCTGTGTCTGAGAGCTCCGGGCTCGTCCAGCCGTGCAGAACCCCAGGAGAGGCTGGCTGTGGTTTGACATGCTCCATGCTTCCTTCCAGCACAGCAGCAGCCAACCTGCCCGCTCTCCCCACACACCGCTTGGAGTGTCAGCCCAGTGTGATCTACTGGGAGCTGGGCTTGGCAGTGCCGGTTACAGGGCTCAGATGGACGACTGATGGGGCCTTCTGTCCAGCAGCCCCATGAGGGTAGGTAGAAAAGGTGAGGGAGACAGGTGTGTTTATGTTCCACTTGTTGCCCCACCACCACCACAGAGGTCAGGACAGATGCCCAAAACATTGATTTTGGAGAAGGCAGAGAAGGAGAGTAAGACAAAGGAGAAATGGGGGCCTGGGTTGGAGGGGAAGAAAGGGAAATGTGATGTGATGGAATGAAAATTGATCTAAGAAAGTCTGCGCAATAAAAAATTATGTAAGAGTCCTGTAGGCCTCCTTTACATTATTTCATCATATGGCACGTTTTTACAACATGTTGAAAAATCACATTTTTTATTCGACATAGTATACTATGGCGTTTTTTTGCACCAAGATTCATGATGATTTTTTTTTCAAAGAAAACCTTTCTGGAGTGTTTTTCACAGCCTGCTTTACATTATTTCATCATATGGCATGTTTTCACAACATGTTGAAAAATGACATTTTTCGACATAGTACCCTATGGAGGTTTTTTTTTGTAACAAAATTCATGATGATTTTTTTTTCAAAGAAAACCTTTCTGGAGTGTTTTTCACAGCCTGCTTTACATTATTTCATCATATGGCATGTTTTCACAACATGTTGAAAAATGACATTTTTCGACATAGTATAGTATTGGATTTTTTTTTGCGGCAAAATTCATGATGATTTTTTTTCCAAAGAAAACCTTTCTGGAGTGTTTTTCATGGCCTCCTTTACATTATTTCATCATATGGTGCATTTTTACAACACGTTTGAAAAATGGTTTTTTTTTTCGACATAGTATAGTCAGGTGTTTTTTGGCGCGAAAATTCATGTTTTTTTTTCACAGAAAACCTCGCTGGAGTGTTTTTCACGCCCTCCTTTACATTATTTCATCATATGGCGCGTTTTTACAACATGTTTGAAAAATGGCGTTTTTGTTGGACATAGTATAGTAAGGCTTTTTTTTTGCGCCAAAATTCATGATGGTTTTTTTGTCACAGAAAACCTTTCTGGAGTGTTTTTCACAGCCTGCTTTACATTATTTCATTATATGGCGCGTTTTTACAACATGTTTGAAAAATGGCGTTTTTCTTCGACATAGTACAGTAAGGCGTTTTTTTGGCGCCAAAATTCATGATGGTTTTTTTTTCACAGAAAACCTTTCTGGAGTGTTTTTCACACCCTCCTTTACATCATTTCATCATATGGCGCGTTTTTACAACATGTTTGAAAACTGGCGTTTTTTTTCGACATAGGCCTTTTTTTGGCGCCAAAATTCATGATGGTTTTTTTTTTCACAGAAAACCTTTCTGTAGTGTTTTTCACGCCCTCCTTTACATTATTTCATCATATGGCGCATTTTTACAACATGTTTGAAAAATGGTGTTTTTTCTCGACATAGTATAGTAAGGCGTTTTTTTGGCGCCAAAATTCATGATGTTTTTTTTTCACAGAAAACCTGTCTGGAGTGTTTTTCACGCCCTCCTTTACATCATTTCATCATATGGCGCGTTTTTACTACATGTTTAAAAAATGGCGTTTTTTTTTCGACACAGTATATAGTAAGGCGTGTTTTTGGCGCCAAAATTCATGATGGTTTTTTTTTTACAGAAAACCTTTCTGGAGTGTTTTTCACAGCCTGCTTTACATAATTTCATCATATGGCGCGTTTTTACAACATGTTTGAAAAATGGCGTTTTTTTTCGACTTAGTATAGTAAGGCGTTTTTTTGGCGCCATAATTCATGATGGTTTTTTTTTCACAGAAAACCTTTCTGGAGTGTTTTTCACACCCTCCTTTACATTATTTCACCATATGCCGCGTTTTTACAACATGTTTGAAAAATGGCGTTTTTTTTCGACATAGTATAGTAAGGCGTTTTTTTGGCGCCAAAATTCATGATGGTTTTTTTTTTACAGAAAACCTTTCTGGAGTGTTTTTCACGCCCTCCTTTACATCATTTCATCATATGGCGCGTTTTTACGACATGTTTGAAAAATGGCGTTTTTTTTCGACATAGTATAGTAAGGCGTTTTTTTGGCGCCAAAATTCATGATGGTTTTTTTTTCACAGAAAACCTTTCTGGAGTGTTTTTCACGCCCTCCTTTACATCATTTCATCATATGGCGCGTTTTTACAACATGTTTGAAAAATGGCGTTTTTTTTCGACATAGTATAGTAAGGCGTTTTTTTGGCGCCAAAATTCATGATGGTTTCTTTTTCACAGAAAACCTTTCTGGAGTGTTTTTCACACCCTCCTTTACATTATTTCATCATATGGCGCGTTTTTACAACATGTTTGAAAAATGGCGTTTTTTTTCGACATAGTATAGTAAGGCGTTTTTTTGGCGCCAAAATTCATGATGGTTTTTTTTTCACAGAAAACCTTTCTGGAGTGTTTTTCACGCCCTCCTTTACATCATTTCATCATATGGCGCGTTTTTACAACATGTTTGAAAAATGGCGTTTTTTTTCGACATAGTATAGTAAGGCGTTTTTTTTGGCGCCAAAATTCATGATGGTTTTTTTTTCACAGAAAACCTTTCTGGAGTGTTTTTCACGCCCTCCTTTACATCATTTCATCATATGGCGCGTTTTTACAACATGTTTGAAAAATGGCGTTTTTTTTCGACATAGTATAGTAAGGCGTTTTTTTGGCGCCAAAATTCATGATGGTTTTTTTTTCACAGAAAACCTTTCTGGAGTGTTTTTCACGCCCTCCTTTACATCATTTCATCATATGGCGCGTTTTTACAACATGTTTGAAAAATGGCGTTTTTTTTCGACATAGTATAGTAAGGCGTTTTTTTTGGCGCCAAAATTCATGATGGTTTTTTTTTCACAGAAAACCTTTCTGGAGTGTTTTTCACACCCTCCTTTACATCATTTCATCATATGGCGCGTTTTTACAACATGTTTGAAAAATGGCGTTTTTTTTCGACATAGTATAGTAAGGCGTTTTTTTGGCGCCAAAATTCATGATGGTTTTTTTTTCACAGAAAACCTTTCTGGAGTGTTTTTCACGCCCTCCTTTACATCATTTCATCATATGGCGCGTTTTTACAACATGTTTGAAAAATGGCGTTTTTTTTCGACATAGTATAGTAAGGCGTTTTTTGGCGCCAAAATTCATGATGGTTTTTTTTTCACAGAAAACCTTTCTGGAGTGTTTTTCACGCCCTCCTTTACATCATTTCATCATATGGCGCGTTTTTACAACATGTTTGAAAAATGGCGTTTTTTTTTCGACATAGTATAGTAAGGCGTTTTTTTGGCGCCAAAATTCATGATGGTTTTTTTTTCACAGAAAACCTTTCTGGAGTGTTTTTCACGCCCTCCTTTACATCATTTCATCATATGGCGCGTTTTTACAACATGTTTGAAAAATGGCGTTTTTTTTCGACATAGTATAGTAAGGCGTTTTTTTGGCGCCAAAATTCATGATGGTTTTTTTTTCACAGAAAACCTTTCTGGAGTGTTTTTCACGCCCTCCTTTACATTATTTCATCATATGGCGCGTTTTTACAACATGTTTGAAAAATGGCGTTTTTTTTCGACATAGTATAGTAAGGCGTTTTTTTGGCGCCAAAATTCATGATGGTTTTTTTTTCACAGAAAACCTTTCTGGAGTGTTTTTCACGCCCTCCTTTACATTATTTCATCATATGGCGCGTTTTTACAACATGTTTGAAAAATGGCGTTTTTTTTCGACATAGTATAGTAAGGCGTTTTTTTTGGCGCCAAAATTCATGATGGTTTTTTTTTCACAGAAAACCTTTCTGGAGTGTTTTTCACGCCCTCCTTTACATCATTTCATCATATGGCGCGTTTTTACAACATGTTTGAAAAATGGCGTTTTTTTTCGACATAGTATAGTAAGGCGTTTTTTTGGCGCCAAAATTCATGATGGTTTTTTTTTCACAGAAAACCTTTCTGGAGTGTTTTTCACACCCTCCTTTACATTATTTCATCATATGGCGCGTTTTTACAACATGTTTGAAAAATGGCGTTTTTTTTCGACATAGTATAGTAAGGCGTTTTTTTGGCGCCAAAATTCATGATGGTTTTTTTTTCACAGAAAACCTTTCTGGAGTGTTTTTCACGCCCTCCTTTACATCATTTCATCATATGGCGCGTTTTTACAACATGTTTGAAAAATGGCGTTTTTTTTCGACATAGTATAGTAAGGCGTTTTTTTGGCGCCAAAATTCATGATGGTTTTTTTTTCACAGAAAACCTTTCTGGAGTGTTTTTCACGCCCTCCTTTACATCATTTCATCATATGGCGCGTTTTTACAACATGTTTGAAAAATGGCGTTTTTTTTCGACATAGTATAGTAAGGCGTTTTTTTGGCGCCAAAATTCATGATGGTTTTTTTTTCACAGAAAACCTTTCTGGAGTGTTTTTCACGCCCTCCTTTACATCATTTCATCATATGGCGCGTTTTTACAACATGTTTGAAAAATGGCGTTTTTTTTCGACATAGTATAGTAAGGCGTTTTTTTGGCGCCAAAATTCATGATGGTTTTTTTTTCACAGAAAACCTTTCTGGAGTGTTTTTCACGCCCTCCTTTACATCATTTCATCATATGGCGCGTTTTTACAACATGTTTGAAAAATGGCGTTTTTTTTCGACATAGTATAGTAAGGCGTTTTTTTGGCGCCAAAATTCATGATGGTTTTTTTTTCACAGAAAACCTTTCTGGAGTGTTTTTCACGCCCTCCTTTACATCATTTCATCATATGGCGCGTTTTTACAACATGTTTGAAAAATGGCGTTTTTTTTCGACATAGTATAGTAAGGCGTTTTTTTGGCGCCAAAATTCATGATGGTTTTTTTTTCACAGAAAACCTTTCTGGAGTGTTTTTCACACCCTCCTTTACATTATTTCATCATATGGCGCGTTTTTACAACATGTTTGAAAAATGGCGTTTTTTTTTCGACATAGTATAGTAAGGCGTTTTTTTGGCGCCAAAATTCATGATGGTTTTTTTTTCACAGAAAACCTTTCTGGAGTGTTTTTCACACCCTCCTTTACATCATTTCATCATATGGCGCGTTTTTACAACATGTTTGAAAAATGGCGTTTTTTTTTCGACATAGTATAGTAAGGCGTTTTTTTGGCGCCAAAATTCATGATGGTTTTTTTTTCACAGAAAACCTTTCTGGAGTGTTTTTCACGCCCTCCTTTACATCATTTCATCATATGGCGCGTTTTTACAACATGTTTGAAAAATGGCGTTTTTTTTCGACATAGTATAGTAAGGCGTTTTTTTGGCGCCAAAATTCATGATGGTTTTTTTTTCACAGAAAACCTTTCTGGAGTGTTTTTCACACCCTCCTTTACATCATTTCATCATATGGCGCGTTTTTACAACATGTTTGAAAAATGGCGTTTTTTTTCGACATAGTATAGTAAGGCGTTTTTTTGGCGCCAAAATTCATGATGGTTTTTTTTTCACATAAAACCTTTCTGGAGTGTTTTTCACGCCCTCCTTTACATTATTTCATCATATGGCGCGTTTTTACAACATGTTTGAAAAATGGCGTTTTTTTTCGACATAGTATAGTAAGGCGTTTTTTTGGCGCCAAAATTCATGATGGTTTTTTTTTCACAGAAAACCTTTCTGGAGTGTTTTTCACGCCCTCCTTTACATCATTTCATCATATGGCGCGTTTTTACAACATGTTTGAAAAATGGCGTTTTTTTTCGACATAGTATAGTAAGGCGTTTTTTTGGCGCCAAAATTCATGATGGTTTTTTTTTCACAGAAAACCTTTCTGGAGTGTTTTTCACACCCTCCTTTACATTATTTCATCATATGGCGCGTTTTTACAACATGTTTGAAAAATGGCATTTTTTTTCGACATAGTATAGTAAGGCGTTTTTTTGGCGCCAAAATTCATGATGGTTTTTTTTTCACAGAAAACCTTTCTGGAGTGTTTTTCACACCCTCCTTTACATTATTTCATCATATGGCGCGTTTTTACAACATGTTTGAAAAATGTCGCTTTTTTTTCGACATAGTATAGTAAGGCGTTTTTTTGGCGCCAAAATTCATGATGGTTTTTTTTTCACAGAAAACCTTTCTGGAGTGTTTTTCACGCCCTCCTTTACATCATTTCATCATATGGCGCGTTTTTACAACATGTTTGAAAAATGGCGTTTTTTTTCGACATAGTATAGTAAGGCGTTTTTTTGGCGCCAAAATTCATGATGGTTTTTTTTTTCACAGAAAACCTTTCTGGAGTGTTTTTCACGCCCTCCTTTACATTATTTCATCATATGGCGCGTTTTTACAACATGTTTGAAAAATGGCGTTTTTTTTTCGACATAGTATAGTAAGGCGTTTTTTTGGCGCCAAAATTCATGATGGTTTTTTTTTTCACAGAAAACCTTTCTGGAGTGTTTTTCACACCCTCCTTTACATTATTTCATCATATGGCGCGTTTTTACAACATGTTTGAAAAATGGCGGTTTTTTTTTCGACATAGTGTAGTAAGGCGTTTTTTTGGCGCCAAAATTCATGATGGTTTTTTTTTTCACAGAAAACCTTTCTGGAGTGTTTTTCACACCCTCCTTTACATCATTTCATCATATGGCGCGTTTTTACAACATGTTTGAAAAATGGCGGTTTTTTTTCGACATAGTATAGTAAGGCGTTTTTTTGGCGCCAAAATTCATGATGTTTTTTTTTTCACAGAAAACCTTTCTGGAGTGTTTTTCACACCCTCCTTTACATTATTTCATCATATGGCGCGTTTTTACAACATGTTTGAAAAATGGCGTTTTTTTTTCGACATAGTATAGTAAGGCGTTTTTTTGGCGCCAAAATTCATGATGGTTTTTTTTTCACAGAAAACCTTTCTGGAGTGTTTTTCACGCCCTCCTTTACATCATTTCATCATATGGCGCGTTTTTACAACATGTTTGAAAAATGGCGTTTTTTTTCGACATAGTATAGTAAGGCGTTTTTTTGGCGCCAAAATTCATGATGGTTTTTTTTTCACAGAAAACCTTTCTGGAGTGTTTTTCACGCCCTCCTTTACATCATTTCATCATATGGCGCGTTTTTACAACACGTTGAAAAATCGCATTTTTTTTTGACATAGTATACTATGGCATTTTTTTGCGCCCAAATTCATGATGATTTTTTTTTCAAAGAAAACCTTTGGAGAGTGTTTTTCATGGCCTCCTATACATTATTTCATCATATGGCACGTTTTCACAACATTTTGAAAAATGACATTTTACGACATAGTATACTATGGCGTTTTTTTGCGCCAAAATTCATGATGATTTTTTTTTTCAAAGAAAACCTTTCTAGAGTGTTTTTCATGGCCTCCTATACATTATTTCCTCATATGGCACGTTTTTACAACACGTTGAAAAATTGCATTTTTTTTTTTGACATAGTATACTATGGCGTCTTTTTGCGCCAAAATTCACGATGATTTTTTTTCAAAGAAAACCTTTCTGGAGTGCTTTTCACGGCCTCCTTTACATTATTTCATCATATGGCACATTTTCACAACATGTTGAAAAATGACATTTTACGACAGTATACTATGGCGTTTTTTTGCGCCAAAATTCATGATTTTTTTTCAAAAAAAAACCTTTCTGGAGTGTTTGTCGTACCCTGCTTTACATTATTTCATCATATGGCATGTTTTCACAACATGTTGAAAAATGACATTTTTCGACGGTATATACTATGGCGTTTTTTTTGCGCGAAATTTCATGCTTTTTTTTCAAAGAAAATCTTTCTGGAGTGTTTGTCGCAAACTGCTTTACATTATTTCATCATATGGCATGTTTTCACAACATGTTGAAAAATGACATTTTTCGACAGTATTTACTACGGCGTTTTTTTGCGCCAAAATTCATGATGTTTTTTTTTTTTTCAAAGAAAACCTTTCTAGAGTGTTTTTCATGGCCTCCTATATATTATTTCCTCATATGGCACGTTTTTACAACACGTTGAAAAATCGCAATTTTTTTTTTGACATAGTATACTATGGCGTCTTTTTGCGCCAAAATTCACGATGATATTTTTTTCAAAGAAAACATTTCTGGAGTGTTTTTCACGGCCTCCTTTACATTATTTCATCATATGGCACGTTTTCACAACATGTTGAAAAATGACATTTTACGACATAGTATACCATGGCATTTTTTTGCGCCAAAATTCATGATGATTTTTTTTTCAAAGAAAACCTTTCTGGAGTGTTTTTCACGGCCTCCTTTACATTATTTCATCATATGGCACGTTTTCACAACATGTTGAAAAATGACATTTTACGACATAGTATACTATGGCGTTTTTTTGCGCCAAAATTCATGAGGATTTTTTTTCAAAGAAACCCTTTCTGCAGTGTTTTTCATGGCCTCCTTGACATTATTTCATCATATGGCACGTTTTTACAACATGTTTGAAAAATGGCATTTTTTTTCGACATAGTATAGTAAGGCGTTTTTTTTGTGCCAAAATTCATGATGATTTTTTTTTTCTACGAAAACCTTTCTGGAGTGTTTTTCATTGCCTCCTTTACATTATTTCATCATATGGCACGTTTTTACAACATGTTGAAAAATCACATTTTTTTTTCAACATAGTATGCTATGGCGTTTTTTTGTGCTAAAATTCATGATGTTTTTTTTTTTTTTAAGAAAACCTTTCTGGAGTGTTTTTCACGGCCCTCTTTACATTATTTCATCATATGGCATGTTTTTAAAACATGTTGAAAAATCAGGTTTAAATCTTTGGGGCCGAGTGTCAAAAAACATTTAGAAACAAACATCAACAAAACACTCAACAAAGAGTTGAACATCATTAAAGGGAAATCCAACTTTTGCATGACAACGTCTAATTAAAGGACATTTATTTCCAACGTAAATGTGTGATATTCATCCTCTGGAGCTTTCTCTGAACATTGTCTTCCACCTGGACTGGTTTGGTCGGGAGCATGTGGAACAAACATTTGAAAAACTGCACTTTAACATCAATGAATGACACTGAAGTTTAATCTCTACATAAATGAGACTGAGTCTGGATGTGCTGCTCTTTCATTAACTCCTAAGTTTAGGGAAAGTTCAAACAAAAGAGGACAGTTCAGATAAGACTTGAGAATGAGCTTATTTTGAACAAACATCTCAGACTTTCTGAGCTTCAGCACCTTGCAAGATATTTTAACAACAAGCAACTGAAGAGATCCAGAAGTTGGAGAGAGTTAGCTTTAGCTGAGCCAAAGAACATGTGGGACGCTAACCTAGCAAACATTTCAGACTTTTCTCTGTGAATTCTGAGAAATAATTTCCTATTTAATGACAGAGCTACACATCTTAACTCAGTCTCATGAAAACAGACTCTAATTCAGTGTCAACCATCCATATTAAAGTGCAGTTACCCAAAATGTTTGTTGCATGAGCTCCAACAAAACCTGTCCAGGTAGAAGGCCACTTTGACAAACAGGAAGTGGACGATTCCAAGCAGATTTATAGAAGGGGGAACCGGACTGTACTAAGTGTGGTCGAGTATAGAGGGGTGTTTTGTGGGTTTTTAAGGCTGATAATGATTATTACTGAGACATTTGGAGTCGATATTCATTTGCAGTAAATGAAAGCATTTAAAATCTTGGAGTTAAACTTAGAAGAACACAAACTCTAACAGGAAACTTTGTTGATACGTTTTTGTTTTGTTTACATATGTTAAGTTAAAGGAGTTTTATTCGTGACGTATAACCAATCAAATCACTCCAGAAGACAGAGCGACCACAGGTAGATTAAGGTTCAGAGCCAAAGTAGCGCCATTTTTAAATGTATTTATTACCGTAAATCAGTAAAAAAATAAAATACTGATAATTGGTAAATCAGTCAGCCCACAATTACTACAATTCTACAATGTATGTCTCTTTCCTTTGACTTGTTATTTGTGCAATATACGATGTATATGATGGCATTTTTTTCATAGCAAAGGCTATACTATGATGTTTTCTAAGAGACATACGATGCTACTCTGTTTGTTCTGGCCCTGGGCTGCTGCACTCCTCCTCTGTTGTGTTCTGGTTTGTACTCAGCTGCATGCCTTCGTCCAGCCGGCCTCCGTTGACTCGTCCCGCCTGCCGTCTCTGGAGCTGAAGATGGATTGGAACAGACCAAAGTACAGTCCAATCACGATGCCAGCTGCCTCTCAAAAGGCTCCTTCATCTGGCAGGTGGCAGAACTTCTGACGGGAAGCTGAGCTGGCCCAGCAGAACTTTGGAGATGTGTTCCAGTGGTTGGTGGATGTGTAGGGAGATAGAGAGGGACCGTTGACTTGTTCAGACAGGAAAATACGAAACCCATTGGTAGTTTTAGTTTAGGGTGCTACTGCGGTGTGTTTTTGGGCTCGAAGAATTGAACAGTAAGAGCTTTTTTTTTGTATTGATTATCTTTTACTTTGTTCCTGGTTGGAATGCCCATCAATGTCAACATGAAGTTCACTTTTAGTTCTGTTTATTTATTTTTATTTTACTAACACCCATTTGCTTTTAACCCCCTCACATGTTGTGTTGTTGTAAACTTACTCTTTCAAATAAATACTCGTCTAACCCTCTGAAAACCAGCATCTGGACTGTTTTGGTGTTGCTCCTCACCTACTTCAGACAGCCGGGAGAAAAAAACATTTTGTGGACAGAAGGCAATACAATGACGTTTTTAGAGCGACATGCTATACGATGACGTCTTTTGGATGAAATGCTATACAATGACGTCTTTAGAGCGACATGCTATGCTATGACGTTTTTAAGAGCAACATGCCATACTATGACGTTTTTAGAGCGACATACGATACTATGACATTTTTTGGACCAAAGGCTATACTATGATGCTTTTAGAGCGACATGCTATACTATCACGTTTTTAGAGGGACATGCTATACTATGACGTTTTTTGAACCACATGCTGTACTATGATGTTTTTTGGGCGACATGCTATACTATGACATTTTAAGAGCAACATGGTATACTATGATGTTCTTCGGAAGACATGCTATACTATGATGTTTTTTGGACGACATGCTAAGCTATGACGTTTTTTGAGCCACATGCTATACTAAGACATTTTTAGAGTGACATGCTATACTATGACTTTTTTAGAGCAACATGCTATACTATTACGTCTTAAGAGCAACATGCTATACAATTATGTTCTTTGGACGACATGCTATACTATGATGTTTTTTGGACCAAAGGCTAAACTATGATGTTTTTAGAGTGGCATGCTATGCTATGACGTTTTTTGGACCAAAGGCAATACTATGATGTTTTTAGAGCGCCATGCTATACTATGACGTTTTTAGAGCGCCATGCTATATTATGACGTTTTTAGAGTGACATGCTTTACTATGACGTTTTTTGGACGAGAGGCTATACTATGACGTTTTTTAGAGTGCCATGCTATAGTATGACGTTTTTAGCGCGAAATGCTATGCTGTGACGTTTCAAGAAGGACATGCTATACTATGACGTTTTTTGAATGACATGCTATACTATGACATTTTTAGAGCGACATGCTATGACGTTTTTAGAGCGACATGCTATACTATGACGTTTTTAGAGCAACATGCTATCCTATGACGTTTTTAGATGGACATGCTATAGTATGACATTTTTAGAGCGACATGCTATGCTATGACGTTTTTAGAGCGACATGCTATACTGTGACGTTTCAAGAGCGACATGCTATAGGATGACGTTTTTTGAACAACATGCTATACTATGACGTTTTTAGAGCGACATGCTATACTATGACGTTTTTAGAGCGACATGCGATACTATGATGTTTTAAGAGCGACATGCTATACTATGACGTTGTTTGGACCAAAGGCGATACTATGACGCTTTTAGAGTGGCATGCTATGCTATGACGTTTTTTGGACCAAAGGCAATGCTATGACGTTTTTAGAGCGACATGCTATACTCTGACGTTTTTAGAGTGACATGCTATACAATGACGTTTTTAGAGCGACATGCTATGCTATGACGTTTTTAGAGCGACATGCTATACTGTGACGTTTCAAGAGCGACATGCTATAGGATGACGTTTTTTGAACAACATGCTATACTATGACGTTTTTAGAGCGACATGCGATACTATGATGTTTTAAGAGCGACATGCTATACTATGATGTTCTTTGGACGACATGCTAAACTATGACGTTTTTAGAGCGATATGCTATACTATGACGTTTCAAGAGCGACATGCTATACGATGATGTCTTTTGGACGACATGCGATACTCTGACGTTTTTCGAGCGACATGCTATACGATGATGTTCTTTGGACGACATGCAAAACTATGACGTTTTTAGAGCGACATGCTATACGATGACGTTTTTTGGGCAACATGCTATACCATGACGTTTTTAGAGCAACATGCTATACTATGAGGTTTTTAGAGCGACATGCTATACTATGACGTTTTTAGAGCGACATGCTATACCATGAGGTTTTAAGAGGGACATGCTTTACTATGATGTTCTTTGGACAACATGCAATACTATGAGGTTTTTTTAGGACCAAAGGCTATACTATGACGTTTTTAAGAGCAACATGCTATGCTATGACGTATTTTGGACCAAAGGCTATACGATGATGTTTATAGAGCAACATGCTATACTGTGATGTTTTTAGAGCGACATGCTATACTATGACGTTTTTTGAGCCACATGCTGTACTATGATGTTTTATGGGCGACATGCTATACTATGATGTTTTAAGAGCGACATGCCATACGATGACGTTTTTTGGATGACATGTTATACAATGACGCTTTTAGAGCGACATGCTATACTATGACGTTTTTAGAGCGACATGCTATACTATGACGTTTTTTGGACCAAAGGCTATACTATGACGCTTTTAGAGTGGCATGCTATGCTATGACGTTTTTTGGACCAAAGGCAATGCTATGACGTTTTTAGAGCGACATGCTATACTCTGACGTTTTTAGAGTGACATGCTATACGATGACGTTTTTAGAGCGACATGCTATGCTATGACGTTTTTAGAGCGACATGCTATACTGTGACGTTTCAAGAGCGACATGCTATAGGATGACGTTTTTTGAACAACATGCTATACTATGACGTTTTTAGAGCGACATGCGATACTATGATGTTTTAAGAGCGACATGCTATACTATGATGTTCTTTGGACGACATGCTATACTGTGACGTTTCAAGAGCGACATGCTATAGGATGACGTTTTTTGAACAACATGCTATACTATGACGTTTTTAGAGCGACATGCGATACTATGATGTTTTAAGAGCGACATGCTATACTATGATGTTCTTTGGACGACATGCTAAACTATGACGTTTCAAGAGCGACATGCTATACGATGATGTTCTTTGGACGACATGCAAAACTATGACGTTTTTAGAGCGACATGCTATACGATGACGTTTTTTGGGCAACATGCTATACCATGACGTTTTTAGAGCAACATGCTATACTATGAGGTTTTTAGAGCGACATGCTATACTATGACGTTTTTAGAGCGACATGCTATACCATGAGGTTTTAAGAGGGACATGCTTTACTATGATGTTCTTTGGACAACATGCAATACTATGAGGTTTTTTTAGGACCAAAGGCTATACTATGACGTTTTTAAGAGCAACATGCTATGCTATGATGTATTTTGGACCAAAGGCTATACGATGATGTTTTTAGAGCAACATGCTATACTGTGATGTTTTTAGAGCGACATGCTATACTATGACGTTTTTTGAGCCACATGCTGTACTATGATGTTTTATGGGCGACATGCTATACTATGATGTTTTAAGAGCGACATGCCATACGATGACGTTTTTTGGATGACATGTTATACAATGACGCTTTTAGAGCGACATGCTATACTATGACGTTTTTAGAGCGACATGCTATACTATGACGTTTTTTGGACCAAAGGCAATACTATGACGTTTTTAGAGCGCCATGCTATACTATGATGTTTTTTGGACCAAAGGCTAAACTATGTTTTTAGAGCGCCATGCTATACTATGACGTTTTTAGAGTGACATGCTTTACTATGACGTTTTTTGGACCAGAGGCTATACTATGACGTTTTTTAGAGTGCCAAGCTATAGTATGACGTTTTTAGCGTGAAATGCTATGCTGTGACGTTTCAAGAAGGACATGCTATACTATGACGTTTTTTGAATGACATGCTATACTATGACATTTTTAGAGCGACATGCTATGACGTTTTTAGAGCGACATGCTATACTCTGACGTTTTTAGAGTGACATGCTATACGATGAAGTTTTTAGAGCGACATGCTATACTATGACGTTTTTAGAGCGACATGCTATCCTATGATGTTTTTAGATCGACATGCTATAGTATGACGTTTTTAGAGGGACATGCGATACTATGATGCTTTAAGAGCGACATGCTATACTATGATGTTCTTTGGACGACATGCTAAACTATGACGTTTTTAGAGCGATATGCTATACTATGACGTTTCAAGAGCGACATGCTATACGATGATGTCTTTTGGACGACATGCGATACTATGACGTTTATCGAGCGACATGCTATACGATGATGTTCTTTGGACGACATGCTATACTATGACGTTTTTAGAGGGACATGCGATACTATGATGTTTTAAGAGCGACATGCTATACTATGATGTTCTTTGGACGACATGCTAAACTATGACGTTTTTAGAGCGATATGCTATACTATGACGTTTCAAGAGCGACATGCTATACGATGATGTCTTTTGGACGACATGCGATACTATGAAGTTTTTCGAGCGACATGCTATACGATGATGTTCTTTGGACGACATGCAAAACTATGACGTTTTTAGAGCGACATGCCATACTATGACGTTTCAAGAGCGACATGCTATACGATGATGTTTTTTGGACGACATGCTATACTATGACGTTTTTTGGGCAACATGCTATACCATGACGTTTTTAGAGCAACATGCTATACTATGAGGTTTTTAGAGCGACATGCTATACTATGACGTTTTTAGAGCAACATGCTATGCAATGACGTTTTTAGAGCCACATGCTATACTATGACGTTTTTAGAGCAAAATGCTATACTATGACGGTTTTAGATCGACATGCTATAGTATGACGTTTTTTAGAGCGACATGCTATGACGTTTTTAGAGCGACATGCTATACTGTGACATTTCAAGAGCGACATGCTATAGGATGACATTTTTTGAACGATATGCAATACTATGAAGTTTTTAGAGAGACAGGCTATACTATGATGTTCTTTGGACGACATGCTAAACTATGAAGTTTTTAGAGCGACATGCTATACTGTGACGTTTTTAGTGACATGCTGTACTATGACGTTTTTAGAGCGACATGCTATACTATGATGTTTTAAGAGTGACATGCTATACTATGACGTCTTTAGAGCGACATGCTATACTATGATGGTTTTAGATCGACTTGCTATAGTATGACATTTCAAGAGCGACATGCTATAGGATGACGTTTTTTGAACGACATGCTATACTATGACGTTTTTAGAGCAAAATGCTATACTATGACGGTTTTAGATCGACATGCTATAGTATGACGTTTTTTAGAGCAACATGCTATGGTATGACGTTTTTAGAGCGACATGCTATACTGTGACATTTCAAGAGCGACATGCTATACCATGATGTTTCTTGGGCGACATGCTAAACTATGACGTTTTTAGAGCGACATGCTAAACTATGACGTTTTTAGAGTGACATGCTATACTATGACGTTTTTAGAGTGACATGCTATACTATGACGTTTCAAGAGCGACATGCTATACGATGAGGTTCTTTGGACGACATGCTATACTATGACGTTTTTTGGGCGACATGCTATACTATGACGCTTTAAGAGTGACATGCTATACTATGAAGCTCTTTGGACGACATGCTATACAATGACCTTTTTTGGACCAAACGCTATACTATGATGTTTTTAGAGTGACATGCTATACTATCACGTTTTAGAGTGACATGCTATACTATGACGTTTTTAGATCAACATGCTATAGTATGACGTTTTTAGAGCTACATGCTATGCTATGATGTTTTAAGAGCGACATGCCATACGATGACGTTTTTTGGATGACATGTTATACAATGACGCTTTTAGAGCGACATGCTATACTATGACATTTTTTGGACCAAAGGCTATACTATGACGCTTTTAGAGCGACATGCTATACTATAATGTTTTTAGAGCGACATGCTATACTATGATGTTTTAAGAGCGACATGCTATACTATGATGTTCCTTGGACGACATGCTACACTATGACGTTTTTTTGGACCAAAGGCTATACTATGACGTTTTTAGAGCGACATGTTATACTATGACGTTTTTAGAGCAACATGCTATACTATGACGTTTTCAGAGCAACATGCTATACTATGACATTTTAAGGGCGACATGCTATACTATGACGTTTTTAGAGCAACATGCTATACTATGACGTTTTTTTGGACCCAAGGCTATACTATGACGTTTTTAGAGCGACATGCTATACTATGACGTTTTTAGAGCAACATGCTATACTATGACGTTTTCAGAGCAACATGCTATACTATGACGTTTTAAGAGCGCCATGCTATTCTATGATGTTCTTTGGACGACATGCTATACTATGATGTTTTTTGGACAAAAGGCTATACTATGATGCTTTTAGAGCGACATGCTATACTATGGCCTTTTTGAGTGACATGCTATACTATGACGTTTTTAGATCGACATGCTGTAGTATGATGTTTTTAGAGCGACATGCTATGCTATGACTTTTTTAGAGCGACATGCTATACTGTGACGTTTCAAGAGCGACATGCTATAGGATGACGTTTTTTGAACGACATGCTATACTATGACGTTTTTAGAGTGACATGCTATACTCTGACGTTTTTAGAGCAACATGCTAGCGAAAACGGAACTACAGACAGTTAAATCTGAGCTGTCGGTCAGTATTTCAAACATCAAGTCCGACCCGGCTGCCGTAAAGCACGCTGTGGGTGAAACGGAAACTTCACTCTCCACATCACCGACGACATCGTCACACTCCAAAGCAGAGCACCTGTATTCTGAACTTTTAAAAGTGGACTATAAATGTGAAGAATGTGAGCAGCAGCAGACTGTGAGCAGCGGAACAGATGTGATCAGAAAGAAATCATTTTCTTTTTTCTTTTCTTTCTGGTTGACTTGATGCTGTCAGATGCAGATGTTGGAGCTGATTCTGATCTTTCAGGATAAAAAAAAAAAGCCGCTTTTCCTTCACAGGCTTTTCAGGAAATTATTCTCTCAGGTTTTCTCTGCTATTTATATTTTTATTTTTTCATTATTTCTTTATTGTAAAAATAAAGTTTGTGGCATAAAGACTCATTTAGTTATTTTAATCCTGAAATATTTGATATACCAGAACTAAACTTCCATTTTTCTTCTTGTACTTCTGATACTAGAACTAAACGTATCTTCAACATGGATCATCTGCTTTTAATGAATCAGCAGCAACATCACAACAAATGAGACAATTTTCAACAAATTAATGAAACTGATGTCATTTAAAACTATCAGTCTGTTTTAGTGTCAAATTAAAGCTGATTACTGACAACTAGAACATTAACATTACTGTTTTAATCACATTCAAGTTTCTTGAACGTTACATTAATGTCAACCAGCCACAGTTTTATGAACGTAATGAACCACATTACAGGACTTACACTTCAGCTGTTTACATGAAACTCAACATATTAGCTTGATGCTACGTTAGCTTTAATCAGGCTACCACTGAGCAGCTCGCTCGGTTAGCATCGCTAACATTAAAGCTAATATTTACAATGCTAACTTTCTTCTCTGGTCAACACACACTGAAACAAACTCCACCAACATCTAGAGTGCATGGCACACATTACATCTGACACTAAAGTTGCATATAAAGTGCATTAAAAGCAGCACCGATACAAAAATAAACATTTACTTACCGAACTATCAGAGTCCTTTCAGTGTCTGCTGGTGGAATCAGCCGAAGGTAGAAACTGGTTAAAACAAGCCAACGGGCAGGAAAACTGTCTGTGGCAAATGTTCTGCTGCTCCACGGATAAAGAAACCAACAGTTATTATATCAGAATTAATCCAAACGAGGAGAGCACAGTCTCTGCTGCCTCCTCCATAGGACCTGTCATTCGTTCCAGACCGGACTGTCAATCAAGTAGTCCCGCCCCCTGGCTTCGCAAAACTGTAACGCTCTATAAAAAACCAATATTGATTTATTTTAAGATCGGCCACCTGATCTCTCATTTTGACCATGAAAACTCACGAAAAAAAAGGTATGTACAGTCAATGCACCGTACTCTGTTTGGCTCCACACGTGCTGATGACCACTTCCGGTCTCAGAAAATGAAAAAACGGACCTTTTTTCGTTTCTGTCTCTTACTGATTTTACTTTCTTGTTATTCTAAATATAAAACTAAAATCAAAGCATTTAAAAAAAAAAATCGTATATCCCTTTTTGATCATGAAAAGGAAAAACGCCTTGTATTTCAATTTAAATTTTTGTATTTTAAAAAGAAAATCAAATAACCACTCGTTTTTTGTTTTTCAATACCCGTTTCAGAACGGAGAATCTAATTACCAGATCCGTACACGGACAGTGTAGTAAACCAAGGAGAGTGTCGATCTCTGCTCTGAAAGTGACGAGCAAACACCACTACCAACAAATGATTAAAATAAACTTTATTTTGAGAAACATATTTGGTTAAACTCACTTAAGGTAGGCTTGTCAGTCCTCACAGGTATGTTGCAGTGAGACTAAATATACTTGGTTGTAATAAATCATTTGGCATAGCATTCTCCTTATTTTAACTTAATATTTACATTTCAGAAGGCCACTTAATACACGTTACAGGACTGTCAACGAGGGACATCTACAAACATTACAAACGCACGATAAACCACAAATACACTAGTTCTCTTACTCTTGTCAAAAAATAGCACGAAATTAAAAGCATCCCTGGTGGCGACATATCAAAGAGCATAATTCAAGGGGTTAAAATCTTCACTTCTGACCTGAGAACCTTCAGATCCTGATGATGAGCAGATCTGAAAACTTTCAAGGTAAAAAGTGGGTTGATCTAGGAGGGAGAAAAGATTTTTTAAAAATCCTTTTTGGCATGCCTCCACAGTAAAGGAATTCTTTTTTTATTACTGTTATTATTAAATGAAGGAAAGTGCCTTGTTTTCAACCTGGTATTGATTTCACAACTCCTCGGTTACTATTTCACAATCTAGTATTTTTCTTTTATTTAACTCACATTCATTTTTAAGAGATAGTTTGTCTTGATATGTTGCCATGTCTTCACTGTGCGGGTTCTAATCTCTTGGCCGGCGACGTTACTTTCTTCTTTTGAGAACCTAAACAGAGAGTTGATCGAATGTTATTTCTAAATACGTAGACTACAGTCCACCAAAGAAAGAAATGGAGAAAGTACAAACCTGAATCGGTTAGAGTCAACTTATTTAACTCCTCCTCCAGCTGCTCAGCGGTGGTATTCAGATGGCTGCGAGGGGCGTCAGGCAGAGAGCTGAGGAAGGGCTCACCGAAGGGCTGAAGATTGTTTGTTGGGATTGCAGGTAAACCTGAGATGGAATCTGGCTTTGACTCCTCCAGCAAAGATTTCAGTTCTTCCTCCAACTCATCCACGTCTTCATCTACAGAAAAACACACTTAGAGCTCTTGGATATTCTATTATGAAGTACAGGGGGTCCTCGACTTACGTCAGAGTTTTGTACTTACAAATTGATGTAAGTTGATTTTCGCTGAAGTCGGAACTCCGGCAAAAATGTAAACAAAGCCGTTAGGTGCATCGCGATAGCGATCAGTTCTTTGGAAAAGTCAGGAATACCAACGACTTTCATACATGTATGAATCATTTTACAAGAAGATAGAACATTGTGACGGACTGATATTGTTGTTGATGTTCAGGTTTCACTGTTTCTTGTTCAGTTCCAGATTTACCTAATGTCAGTGAACATGCCATGTTTAGTGAGCTCACCTCTGATTGGCTGAGAGTCAGCAGTAGAGTGTGTGTGTTGCTCCACGCTGGTGTGTGTCCAGCGAGATAGAGCTGGTAAGGCACTTAACTCTGGAGCTAAGTTAAGGTGTTTTAGTAGTTACTCTGGCTTTGCTATGGCCCACAGTAGCCTGTGAGAAGATTCAATAAATGACCAGAGAACCAGATAAAGTCTCACTCACTCATCACACAGGGTCCCTACAATTTGTTGGACTGTTTTTGCAACTTGACCGATGTTCGCCGGTGTTCCGAGCATTTTATTGTATCTAATTTCACTTCCGTGGAGATGGCTTTCCTTTTCTTTGAAGCACTGCCATCAGAAGAGTCTGACTTATGCTTTGGAGCCATAATGAAGGGCAAAAAGTTAGTGAATGTAGCATAATCCAAGATGGCGTACAACAGGAGAGTGTAAACAAAGCCATCTTATAGCTCCTATAGTCAACTAGTTCCATGTAACCAGTTCTGACATAACAACGAAACGCCATAAGTTGAGGACGTCGTAAACCGAGGACCTCCTGTATATTAAATATATGATACCAACAAAATAACAAACCTGCAGCAGTCACACCAGTGGACAGAGCCTGGTTCACCTCATCTTGAGTGTCACACAGCTGTTTATGAAATAGAAACGACACATTAAGATGTCTCATTGTAAGGTTCAATAATAATAAATTACATAAATGACTGTCTTAAAATAAAGCTGTACCTCTTGGATTTGATCCACGAGGCTCTCGGCACGTTCCACAGTCACATCTTTCAGAGAGAGTCTCAGGGCAGCCACTCCAGCCTGATATGCTTGCATAACCTGCACAGTGTTCAGCCACTTGTTGACAACAGACTTTGTTACAGACAACTGTAACAAACTGATATTGTGGGTCTTACCATCTTATCAGTCTGTGACTGAGCTATTCGGTCCAGGATTTCCCTGATGGACTCCACTTTGGCAAACAAGTTGTCGGCTCTCCTTTCTACCCTCTTGCGACCTCTCAAACACCTCAGAGCCTTTGGGACACAAAGTGAATTTAACCAACTAGAGTGATGACTGTGACACTTTAGAAATACTAAAGCAGGTTCATATAGTACAACATTGATGATAACCTGTGATTTCTTCCCTTCTCGCAGCAGAACCCTCGCTTCCTCTTTGCACCTGCAAGGAGATAATGTAAAGTAATTTCAGCAACAATCAGATTGTGTTTGAGTGCTGTGCAGTCCAGACCCTCGTTGGATCACGTTAGACACACACAGCACCAGTTAACTCAGAATGTAATCCTGCCCAAAACAAATACTGAAAATGTCACCATCGGCAGTAATGGTACAGTCAAGGGATGTATTTTTGTCGTAACATCAAATACTATGCTATTTAATGTACACATGCACAAAAAAATGGAAAATTTCTTTTACAAATAAAACATTCCATATCGATTTCAATGTAACATTTTCAAACAAAACTGTAAACCTTTAGGATGACAGGTGTTATCATCCTATAGATCAGGGGTGTCAAACATATTTTAGTTCAGGAGCCACATTACAACTTACAGATCACAGTGTGTCTACAAAGGAGCAAAACATTTAGTCACAGGTATCTGGAAGTGACAGCAAAAGTCAGACAAAAAACCCCAAAAAACAACAAAAACAAGACAAAATATTATAAAATTGAGACACAAAATGACAAAAATGAGACACAAAGCGACAAAGACAAGACCAAAAATTCGACAAAATATTCCAAAAATGATACACGAGACAAATGACAAAAGTCAAACGACTCGAAACAAAACAAAAAGGACAAAAAATTAGACAAAAAAGTTACAAAAAGACACAAAACGACAAACACAAAACAAAAACATGAGACAAATGACAAAAGTCAGACAAAAAAGACAAAAAACAACAAAAACAAGACAAAGTATTACGAAAATGAGACACAAAACGACAAACAATGAGCAATTTAGTATTTTACTTTCTGATCAAAACAACTTGTCATGATCGAGAAATTATTTTAAATTTACAGTTTTACAAATTTAAAATTTGCAGTTAATGTCTTTGTAATTTTTACACTTTACAAAGTCCACCATCTGGATGGACAGAGTGGACCCTGTGGCAGGCTGGTTTTGGCCCGCGGGCCGCACGTTTGTCACCCCTGCCTTAGATATTAATTTTGGGTCAATGCTGATATCTGATTTTAAATTCTTTACTGGCAGATACTGATAATGGTGCCAATATCACGCATCACTAGTACTGTGTGACGATGATGAATCCACACTTGATTTGTGCGCACTGTTACTGAGCACCCGTCATCATTCAGTACTAAACAATCCACGTGAAAGCTGATGTTTGAGTTGCGTACTTGTCAGCCTCCAGGCTCAGTTTCTGCACCCTCTCTCCAAGCAGTTTCTCACTGCGCTGCAGCTGGTAGATCCCGACATCCACATCACTAACAGGAGACACGCGCTCCTGTCCAGGCTGACAAAACTTAACAATCTGTAGAGAAAACACACGAGGACAGACACCTGAAGATGCCACTGAAGATGCTGAATGAACAGGGTGTTGAATGGCTGGCAGCAGGTCATGCATTACCTTCTCTCCTTCGTGTAATGAAACCGTCACCTGTTTGTCCCTCTGCAGCTGCAGCAGAGCCATGCACAGGGTGCTCTCATCGGCACAGACGTCGGACGAGAACGAACAGAGTTCTTGAAATGACACGATGGAGCAGTTTGAAAATTCACTGCTGCGGTAGGCCCTGAGTAATTCTGCTGCTTTCTCCTGGAAAACAAACCCAAAAAAAAACAAAACATTTGTATCAAGCAGCTGCCAAAATGTCCTCTATTGTTCTGTTGAAATATCAGACATGAGAAAAGAAGAGACCTTTCATATGGCTGTAAGTTAAACCAAACGGATAATATCTGTGGTGGCACAGTAGGAGCGCTGAATGATTTGGGGAAAACATCTAATTATATTTGCAATAAAGCTTTTGAAGGTCCTGCTTCAGTGTAATATTTACTGTGTAATAAATTTAAAGACCCCTCTGGTGAAGATAACTTTTTTAGCTTAGTTAACATGTCCATAAAATCTTTTTTTCATACTAGAAGATACATCATGAATTATTGAACTACCCCCAATAATACAGGTAGTTTTACACCGTTTGACCAGAGTCACAGGTGAGCTGGTGTGCTTCAGCTAAATAAAGAGAGAAGCTAGGACTTCATAGATCTGCAAATTACAGAGGAAGCAACAGGACAGTTACATCTGAGCTATATAAAGACAGGCAGGAAGTACTTTCATGGATAAACTTTGATACAGGGATGAGTCCTTAGGGGTTTAATCAATGACCAGAGAGGGAGTTTAAACATGTGGTGGAGCGTTACGACATGAAATACAATCAACAAGTGTGAATAACATAATTTATATTGCAAGCTGTATCCTTTGCAATGTGCCAATTACCTTGTTTAAAACTGTGACTTTGAGTTTAAACTAATTACTTGATCAGACCCAGAGTCCACAATCCATGGTACAAGGACCGCACCTATATAGCGACTCTTAAAGCTCTTTCTGATTCTTTTTCAGTCTCACACTAAAGGTGGCAGAGCTGCCGTGATATCAGGAGCAACTTGTGGTTCAATGTCTCAACTAAGGACACTAGATGGGTCCAGGGGTCCCTCCATGTACCAACCTTTCCACATCAGCCCCAAAGCTATGAATTGTCCGACACGCTACATATGAATAGAGCTGCTGATACAAACACCTCTGGTTGAGTGTCAAGGCCAGCTGTCATATAAATTACCTTGCTTATGTTCAAGTTTTGGCCTAAATGTACTTTATATCCCAGACTGCTAATTAATTTGTGACAGACTGTTGTACAAGATGTCTAATGCAGTAAAATCTGGAGGTACATTAGAGGACATTTAAAGGCAGATATCTTACACAGCGTCTTACTGAAGTCATTAGAAGTAAAGTAAACAAAACAAAAACTATGAAGGTGTAAGTATAGTGATTATAATACAGGGTGTCCCTAAAGTCTGGACACATAGGGAATCTTATTAACTATAGATTTTTTGCCTCCACAGATTAAATACAGCTTTGTCGAAAGAAGAAAGAGTTGAACTGGTACTTCTCAGTGGATGTGAAGGATGGACATATGGAAAGATAGCAGATGACTTTAACGCATGTCATCCAAGGAGGATTCCACTTGGCTTTTCCATGGTGGCGAAGGTGGTTAAAAAGTTTCAAGAAACAGGCAGTGTCATGGACAAACTCCGTTCTGGATGACCAAATGTATCAGCCAAAACTAAAGAATTGGTCATGGCTAAAATTCATGCTAGTAACAAAAAATCACTTCCATAACCCTAGCCCTCAACCACTAACTCTAAAGCTAACCTTAACTCTAAAACTGAAGCCCAGTCCTGTCGAGAACCCTCACTTCAACCCCTAAATCATACTTTAACCTTAATTCTAAACCTAGCCTAAAAATCTAATCCTAACCTTAACCATGAACCCTAAAGCTAACCTTAACCCTTAAACTGAAGCCCAGCCCTGCCTACAACCCTAACCTCAACCCCTAATCCTAAACCTAACTTTAAAATCTAACCCTAACGTCGACCATTAGCCCTGAAAGCTAACTTTAACCCTACAAACTTAAGCCTAACCCTGTCTGCAACCCTAACCTCAACCCCTAAATCCAACTTTAATCTAAAAATCTAACCCTAATCTTAAACTCCCGGGAAGGGAATGACTGGATGTCATAAGACGAAAAAAAAATCCAGAGTGTAATGTAGAACCAGGTAGATCCTGATAACATGCACCTGCCCGGGCCTTGCCTTTGACTCCCCATACCAAACTGCCTAGTCGTCGGACGAAGCGGGGGTTTTCATTGAGATAACTTTCGCAAACCTAACCCTATCTTTCGATATGTCCATCCTTCACGTCCACTGAGAAGTACAGGTTTAACTCTTCCTTCATTAGATAAAGCCATATTTGTAGTTGTAGTTATAGTTTTAGGGTTTCACAGTAGCTTTATAGCTCATGGTAGAGGGTTAGGGTTAGGGAAGTGATTTTTTGGTACTAGCATGAATTTTAGCCATGACCAATTCTTTAGTTTCGTCTGATAGATTTGGTTGTCCAGAATGGAGTTTGTCCATAACACTGTCCATTTCTTTAAACTTTTTAACCACCTTCACCACCGCAGAAAAGCCAAGTGGAATCCTCCTTGGATGGCGTCCGTTAAAGTAATCTGCTATCTTTCGATTAGCCCATCCTTCATGTCTACTGAGAAGTACCAGTTCAACTCTTTTTTCTTTAGTTAATTAGACCCTTATGTGTTCAAACTTTAAAATATTGTGGTGCATCTGAATGACACCACCATGACAAACCTTGACCAGCTCGATGACAACAAAAGATTCCTCCAGAGGCACCCGGCTGCTGCCCAGCAGAGTGGAGAAGGTCCACTTGAGAGGCTTCACCAGCAGCAGGCCCACACCCCAGGACAACCAGCCACAGTCCACGTTGGCAGCAAACTCTGACTCCCTCTGGATCTTCCCACACCTGGAAACAGGTAAAACACAGTCAGTGTAACCAGGCCATGACCAGCAGTGACTGAGAGGACACAGTGACACCTACCTGGCCAGGGACTGCAGCACGGTGGACAGACCCAGCGGGGATCGATCCTGCCTCCTGAAGGTCTGGTTCAGGTCCTGCAGGTTGACGCACACGGAGCCTCGGTCCCTGCAGCTCTTCAGGATCAGAGCCGTCCAGAAGTCCATCTTGCTGTCCCAGTCCGTCGTGTTGACATCTCGGTTCTCCTTGAAGTCGGAGAACAGGAAATTCATCCGCTCGTCGTCGTCCCACTCAGCTGGCAGGCTCACCTCACTGGACATGTCTGCTGCCTGGTAATAAACTTCTGCTAAACGCGGTTATCGACCTGCTCGTTTTGACAAGAAAACAGCTAGCTTAAAACCGAGGTAACGTTGGGTTAGTTTGCAACATACACTCAGGATGAGCCTCTGAAAAGAAGCTAATCTCACCACTTAATATGTAATGTTCAGATGTGTTGTGTTAACGGTAAACTGCAGCTGTAGCTCACATGTCCCCGCCAGCTGCCACAGCAAAGCCCCACTACACGTTAAACGATCCGTGCTAACACGAGCTAACGTCCACATCAACAACAAACACACTGAGGGTCGGATGCGTTACATTCATCCCACGCGGAAAGGCGGGGATATCAGCTCCAATGTGGGGATATGTTAACTCCACCCTTTGCAGACACATTGGTGAGAAAAACAAACAAACCTGCTCACCATCATCATGTTTGCGCTCTTTATGCGCATATTCGTGATTTGGCCTTTTCTTCTCATTATTAAGTATTTCTAATAAGATTTTCGAGTTATAAAACTGTGTAAAAGTTGCTTTACATACGAATAGATCAGTTTATTTATTTTATCCAGATTATACCAGCAAACGTGGTTCAAATTATGCTTCAAAAATCAAAATATAAGAGAGAATTTTGTTTTAGGATTATCATGGTCTTCAAAAAAATTACTGTAACCACATAAGACATAGCACACAGGATTTTTAGGGGCCATAAGCAGGATTTAATTAGACCCTAGATCCACCCACTCCTCCAAGTGCAGATGTACACGGCAACAACTACAACAAAGCACAAATCGGGATAGGATCAAATAACTTTAATGTACATTCTCTGATTTTGTTATTGTTCCCATAAATCCCCAAATTTTATACAAGACATGAGTTACAGTATGTCCCACCAAAAAATCATAAAGGAAGGAATATTTCCAACATTGCAAAATCAAGGAATTTCTTCAAAAACTATAATTACACCAAAATAAAAAACAAACAAACAAGCAACACTTTGGTGTGCTCACATTTTCCAATTAATTTGTTTAGTTTATTCATGCCTCATTCTAGCTCTGATCCTGTATTGTTGTTGCAAAACAAACATTAAATCCAAAACCGCTTCAAGGATATCTCATATATATAAAGCTAATCAAGATTTAAAGTACTGCAGTGTAAGCTTGTTTTATATCGTTATACAGTGTCATGCAAAATGCTACTCAGATTAACAACATAGTATACCTTACAAAACCTCGATAGCTTTACTCTCATTTATACAATATACAGTCTCATCTGGTGAATAATTGAGTAGAGGCACATGCATATCATTTTCACATTAGTAAAGTACAATATACAACACGATAATCCAAAAACGACATCGCCCTAGCCATAATTTGGTTGTGCAGCAGTGACTTGACACTTGTGTTGGCATGTTAATAACACAATATTTCATTCAGATATTAAGGGATAGTGCATAAAAATAGATTAAACAATCATTTAATTAGTTGCCTCGCTTAAAACATCAGAGAACCCAGCAGACTTAATTACATGGCTTAAACATTTTGCAGTCTTTGACTTATTTGGCACATTTGATGTATTCAGAAACGTATCCTGTTGCTGTGACGGTACCTAACACGTCTACTTGGCACTGAGATCCACCACCAAGTGCTGGTAGGCCAGGGTGTTGCCTTTGAAGCTGGCGGCCAGCAGCATGTCCTTGTTATCGACGGATACCAAACTGAATGCCCTTGGGGCTCTCATGTTGAGCTCCTGGAAGGGCTGAAAGCGCTGAGTGAGGTCGTCCCACAGGTACACTCTGGAGAAGGAGAAATCACTTCCAAGAATGAGGTACTGGCGGAGGCCCACTGTGAAGGGATACACTGCCATTGAGCCCCGAGAGGGGAGAGTCTGGATCTCTACAAAACGCTGCCCCTCCCAGCGGAGAATCTTGGAGTCACCGATGAAGCGCGTGAGGCAAAGGTAAAGAACCTTCCTCACCCAGAAGTGCTTGACCATCTGCACGTCGGCTAGCTCTGTGATCTGGGAGAAGAAAGCAAACTGCTTCTGGTTTCGGTTCCATTGGTAAACTACCGGCGGTTGAGAGGCGCTGGAGAGAATGAGGTGAGGCTTTCCCCCAACATCCAGGAACTCAACGTGGGTGTCTCGATGCCAAGGATGGAGGGACTGGTGGGAGTAGAAACCATTACTGTTCCAACGATAAATGCTGGTAGAGCCTGCCTTGGAACTGTCTGCTACTACGAAGTACCACTCTCCATCCAGCTGGAAGGTCTCCACGAAGTTGGGCTTCCTCACCCGACTGGTGTCGATGTCTTGAATCTTTACAAAGCGCTGTGGGTCCTCCTCCCACCTGTGGAAAGAGAAAGACTGTTAGTGCATTCCCAATTACAGTAGTAGATTTCAATTAAAAAAAGTTCTATTAAGAATTAGAATAGGTTGATCCATGCTGCCAGCTGTTTAGCACAGCAGAAACACTGGAAACAGGGAGAAACAGCAAGTCTGGCTCTGTCCATCCATTATGTGTACCTGCTCTATCCTGTAAATCAAGTCTGTCTCAGCAGGCATTGGGTGAGAGGCAGGGTACACCCAGGAGAGGTCGCCAGTCTATTACAGGGGCAACATGCTAATGTCAAATTTAGAATCATGAATTAACCAATCGGGTGTGTTTTGGGCCAGTGGGACTAAGCAGGAGCACCCAGAGAAAACCCAAGCAGGCAAAGGGAGAGCATGTTGACTCACACATAAAGGCCCAGCCAACCTGGAGATTTAAACCCAGGACTTTCTATTACCTCTGTGAGGGGACAGTGCTACCCATTCTGGCTCTGTCCAAAGCGATTAAAATAAGTTATTAAGGAGACTGAAGCTTCCACAAGAATCCCTCTGTTGTTTATTTCACTAGCCTGACATTTTAGGTTATGGAGTGAAAATATTTTAACACAAACTTTAATAGGTTGATGCATCTGTCATGACTTGCCTCGACCCTCATACTGTGACCTGGGGAGAAGCTCCATTTTCCAGGGGTAAAGATGTAGCTATTCCTGTCAAGCTCAGCTGCTGGTGGGAACTCTGCTTGGTTTTCAAACAGCAGAATTTACTTTGCGACAAACTGTAGCTCACACTGCTGAGCATTCACTGTTATTCACGGCAAACCTGACTCTGTGGTACCTTGGGTGCTGCCACGCTATGCTCTTCCATTCCTCTACTTATCTGACCACTGCTCCATCTGGTGGATAGCTTTAGGTAAGAGGTGTTCCAGCTGTTTCTTTCTGTTCTCAATCTTTTTCTAAGCTATTCTTATCGTTTGCTGGCTCCAGCTTCATATTTTCCTGACACACATAATTGCTAATAATCTTCTTAAGCAAATGAGTTGTTGCTTTATGTCATGTTTCTTTTAATACAAATGAGAAAATTAGTATGTCACTAGCTGTGCATAATTTCACACTATATGCCTTACTTGTATATATGAGATCCACCAAAAAGTTGGGCCACAACCATGTAAAGTGTGTTGTTTATCACCACTGGTTTGCAGTAAACAGCGGAACGAGCTACAAGAGAGACACGCATAAGTCAAAAACATCGGGATTCATTTCCTAACATGGTATTGTATATTTTTTATGCTTTCTCCATCAGCAACTTACAGGTAATGTTGTGGTACCTCCTGAAGACCATCTCCACATGATCCCATATGTACAGAGTGCAGAAGCCTGAATCAGGCTGAGCAAAGGCCACAAACTGATCTCCGTTGAACTCATAAGACTCCACTGACACAGAGTGGAAAGGGAAAGTTTCGTACACGGCAAAATCTATAGGAAGAACAGTGACAGTATTTACAAACTAGGAACCGAATGGGGTTTTGCAAAATGGTCACTCAAACATGGATTGAGGTGAAACCTGCGCTGATGCAGTTGAAGTCTCGCGGTGCGAGGTCATGGATCCTGCGTCCCTGGAATTCAAAGGGGCTGGCACAATAGATGGCAGGAACAGAAGTGTTGGTTTTCTCCATCCAGTCTACCAGCCACTTAATTTTACAGTCACAGCGAAAAGAGTTTCCACGCAGGTCTCTGAGTAACAAGTAAAAAGGAAGGAAAAAAAGTCCATCAGCATGATTTGAGCTAGGACTGAATTAGAAACAAACCACATGCTACAGCTAGACAGTCTGTAGAACTGTCAGACCACTAAACCCTCAGGGAACCTGAGCAAACCATTGCTTTGTGGTGACAGATTGCTGGTTCAAACCTCTGGGGCGGTCAAGACACTGTTTTGATTTCAGTGTAGGCGTACTTACAGATCAGTCAGGATGTCTAGATGTTTGAAGAGATCTCTAGGCAGCTGCTGCAGGTTGTTGTTTGACAGAGATCTGAAAAAATTGCAGGTATGTCATGATGTACAGCCTGTAATTGACATTGTAATTCGTTGACATTTTTGTCATGTTATCAGCAACAAAATACTCACAGATGAGTTAGGGATTTGAGTCCTCTGAAGGTATACTTTGACAGAGCCTGGATGTCGTTATTCTCAATGAACCTAAGAAGAGAACAGATTGCTATGTCACAGTGCTGTGGCAACCTCTGAAATCCAGCCAGAATTACAGAAAGTCATCCATGTTGGAGGAGACGCTGTGTTGTCAGAGTACAGCAGGACAGAGAGATGCAATAGTTACTGATATATCAGGGTCTGCTTCAGTCTAATGGTGCTAGCCTGTCTATTTTGAGGAATCAGTCAAACATGACAACAGATAAAGATGTAAAAATACACATTCATATGTTTTAGTTTTATTTTGCACTTGATAGATCCTGTTGACTGTTACACTAAGTGTCTTAACTGCAAAGAAAAACATTAAATTACTCTTAATGGTAAAAGGTCAATTCCTGTCTTTGTTGTACCTGATAAACATGATACGCTGAGTGCAGCAAGTATTACAAAAGTCTGCATGTCAGCATCATTTGATCCTGTTCTGTCTTTGTTTTGTCTATCAATAGCTGAGGACATACACCATGTGCAGACTCTCTAGAGGGGGTTGGATATGAAAATATGACTTTATTAGCATTCACAGCGGGTAGCGGCAGTGATGCAGAGGCCTGGTGGCTGGGCTGCAGCCAAAGCCACACAGCGAGCAGCCTGAGGCACGGCCATCATGGAAAGCTGCACCCTCCAAGCCATCAGCTAACTACTTTCTAAAGCCCATCAATTCACAGGACGGCATATTCAGCTCTATCACACTGCAGAGGAAAAGTGCTCACTGCCCGAGAAGAATTTATTTTCAGCTTCACTTTTGGCTTTCTTTGCAATACTGCAGAGTTCACCCCTGAAATCTTCCTGTGCAGAATTCTCAGAGAATGAAACCTTCCAGGACTTATTGTAATGAATCATTCACAATGCAGCACCTGACAGAGTAAAAATGGCTCAGAACTGTGCTCTAATGTGGGTTTATGTAACATGATGGTAAAACATAATGTAACGGTAGTACAAATAAGCAATAGCCAGCATACTGACTCAGTAATGCCAGCTATGTAGACGTATGTATCTAAAGCTTACCAACATTAGTCACAATTGACATACAAGTATAAGAGCAAAGTAGCTGAAAAAACTGAACAAAGCAATGGTGCATTTTAATGCTTCTGAATTTAACTTTCAGTAAGAGTCACAGTGTGTTATTTGTATATAATGGACTTTACTGCTTCTTTTGCACTTCTTGTTAGATGCTTTAACTGCATTTTTTTGTCTCAAAACTTGGGTCTATTAAATGTTGAGTCTGATGTAATTTCATTTGTTGTAAAATCACATCGTCTGGCTATATTGCTGTACATTACTGTATTATTGTATTGTTTTCTACATTCAACACTTTTTTGTTTACAACATAGTTCCATATGTATTCTTTTATAGCTTTCATGTCTTCAGTATTAACATACAATGTATAAAATAATTAAATAAAAAACACTGAATGAGAAGGTGTGTCCAAACTTTTGACTGGTAGTGTATGTTTGTTGCTGCTGTAAAAATGTTGCTGCTGTAACAATGTGAATTTCTCCTGGTGTGGGTCGCAATAAAGGATCATCTTATATCTTGAGGAAAATGTAGACTTTTTGTCAGTGCATACACTGTAACACATTTTCTCATTAATTTTAAAAATTAAATCCCTCTTAAAGACTAAACTCAGCCAACAATCATTTAAAAGTAGTAATATTTTATAATTAGTCACATAAATCTAATTACTCACAGATATTGCAGATGAGACAGACCAGCAAAAGCATCATCAGCAATCATAGTGAATGTGTTGGAGTTCAACAGCCTGTAGAAAGGAGGAAATAATGGTTGAATCATCTAGATAATGATATGCATGTCCAACTAAAGCTATAGGGAAACATCTAAGCAACAAGTTGCTATTTTATGCGCCTAAAACATTAAGTGAATGACGTACAATCATAACGGTGTTCACGTAAAACATTCACAGTATATAATGCTAACTGTAAAGAAGAAAAGAATACAATAGACACAAACACATGCAGAAATACACACAAACACACACAGGCACATGAACACACTCTCGTGATTGCATCTGAGGAGATAAATGGCCCTTTGTGTGGCAGAGTCGAACTGAAGGGAGTCAGTCATTGGCAATGACACTGATACAGAGCCACTTTACCCTTATTACTGCTATGTCACCACTGTTTTCAATAACCATTCATTTCTAGTACTAGTAGCTGAAGTGCTTTCATTGTCACTGCAAAACAAAAGATGTCTACGTACTGTGTATAAACATACCTGTAATGTAAAGTGTTGCAACTGTGTTTTTCAAGGACAAGGTATAGTGAACTACTAGAGAACTGCTTGTGAGACAAAATCAAAGGTTATTGATGTTTTACAGATGTAATAATGCTCTGATGTGGGTTGGAAAACTCACAGGAACTGCAGCAGGTGAAGGTGTGAGAAAGCTCCTTCTGGGATTGTAGTGAAGGCTGCATTCACCATCGTCCTGTTCAGACAAACAACAAAAGTTATCATTAACCCTTTGATGCATAACCTGGGTCAAAAGTGACCCAAATCCAATGGAAAATGGGTATCTCCTCATGTGGTCTACGCATCAAAGGGTTACCTGTGTCATCTTTATGTCAGGAGACAGTTTAAAAAGGCAGTGCCAAGGCATGACATCAAGTTTCATGATGGAGAATGTCTCAACATTAAATATATCATTTTTACTCCATCTAAACCCCATCTTCTCTCAAGCTACATCTGTCCTTGCAGTTTGAACTTCAGAGGGGGCTACATCTTTTAGAAACTAGGCCAGAAAACTTTCTCCTTCACTTTTTTACTCCTTGTGTTGTAAAATGAGGACACCTTCCCCCAGCCTGTGCTCTTGAATTCCCTTAACTGTTTCAACTCAATATTCAACCCTAAGGCAATGGGGGTCAATATCAGATGCAAGGGAGTGCCTTATAACCTTCTCAGCAATGCATAACCTTGCCCCACTCAACTGTTAAGCCTTCCTCTTCATTATTTGTGCTCCATTTATTGAGCATATCACTGCACTCTCTTCAAGATCAAATCTCTCAGAGGAGAAGCAGGTCTCCTGCAGTCAAATAGGCAATCTATTGTTAGTAGTCCTCCCTGGAGCTCGCAGGATTTTACTGCTGTGCTCCCTCAGTTCACTTGCATTTGGCACCGTAAAGGGACAGTATTTTTATTATATAATGCTGCCTAAGCAAAGACACTCTGCATCAAGAAAACCTCAACCAAGGCTGTAGCCACTTTTAAGTAATTACAGGACAAGCAGGGGTTTCATGCATCATTACATAATGGAGGGTGACATCAGTGATGTAGCCATCTGTACCAGCCTGCTTTCTGCCAAGACTTCACACAGGTTATGAAAAGATGCTTTTGGTGAGTGGAAGGCACACACATGAATTTTGGACTCACAGAGAAATGATTCCAGGGGGGAAGCTCTTGGGGATGGCCTTAGTGTCCACGCAGAAGGCACTGTCTTTGGTGCAGGAGCAGGTTGCAGGACAGCGAGGTATCTTGGGAGCTCTCCTGGCGTTTGATTCCCTCGGCAGGCAGAGACAAAGACATAAAACTGTCAGGCAGACCAATCTCGTCCATCTTGGTTCGAGCTCCAACATCCTTGGACAGGAGAAAAAAGGGAAGCTGTACAAGGGAGCTTCTTGAAGTTTCTCCTCAGTGGCGAGTGGCTTGTTGAGAGGCGATGGTCAGCCTGCCTACACCCCCAGCAGTTGTGATTCAGCTGAACGCAGAGTTGAGAGGGATAGTGTGAGAGAGAAAAAGCATATGAGTGAGAGAGAGAGCAGGGAGGGAGGAGGGGGAGTAAGGGTAGTCCTGTGTATCCTTGGTGGGCGTGGGTGCTCTGCAGCTTCCTTGGATCTGAGCAATCTTTTTTCCGTGTCCCTGTCAGGAGCTGCTGCCAGAAAGCACACTGCAGGAATGATGAGCGAGGCTGCTTTCTCCCCACTAGGACCTGTAGGCAGCGCTGACAATGAATTATTTACTATTGCACATGCAGAAAAATCTTAAAACAACAGCAGCAGCGACAGAGGGAATGAGGGTGTAGGGGAGACTCACATCAGTTCAGTGCCAGCAGTCTGTGTGTTCTGTTATCAGCTGTGAAGTCCTGTCAAGCTGCTGCAGTCAAAAGAGTAGAAAAGGAGGCATCAAGAATGCAGGGAAAATGTGTGCGCATGCATTCATGTGTCAGTGGTTACGTGTGTGGGAGGCTGTTTTTATTCTGGCAGTTTCTAAACAGCAACCAGTGCTGAGATTTTTTTTAAAGCAATAAGGTACACACAGTTCACTCCAGAAGAATAAGAACCACCAGCTATGATGAAGTCAAAATGAACACATTATACTGCACAATGTGTATGTTTTACCAGTCAAAAATAAAGAAGGTATAGCTTATAAAAAACATGTGTAGGGTTCCAACTAACAATTTTATTCATTACCAAAAGAAGATGGTATTCTCAATTTTCCGTTTAATCATTTGGTCACATAATGCCCACCCTAAGTAGAGACTGTGCTCACAAGTTTCCAGAAGCCAAAGTAATAGCTTCTGACATCCAGCTTTCTCTGATCAAAAATGAGACCAGCATCTACCCATCCATTAGCTGTACTCACTTTATCTTCGAAGGCAGGGGACACCCTGAACAGGTCACCAGTCTATCGCAGGGCTACACTTAGAGAACAAACAACCAAGTACGCTCACAGTCACACCTATGGAAAATTCAGAATTACCAATTAACTTCAGCATGTTTTTGGACTGTGGGAGGAAGCCGGAGAACCTGGAGAAAACCCACGCTGCACACGGAGAACATGCAAACTCTACCCAGAAAGATCCCAGCTGTTTATGTTGCATGCTGATTTGTTATTGTTAGCATGTTACATTGACATGGTGTTGATTTATATTCTCACTTTATATAATTTTATGTGGAGTTCAGAAGGAATAAGTGCTGTGTCACAGCAGCTAATGGGGATTCAAAAAACCAATATGATAATCTAGAACTGGTACATGTCTGACGCTTTTCTCAAAATATTCAGTCAGCTTACCTCATGAGTTGATAAATCTAATTAATTCAGATCAAAAGAAATGTCACTGATTTGTTTCACAATGACACAATCAACACCAATACCTGTTAGCTGATGTGATATCAGTTTTAGATGGATTGGTATATGGATATTGCTAAGTATTCTGGTGTTTGATCAAATTCTTTCATTCTAACACTTAATCTTTGACTTTAGTCCTTAGATCTTAAAGACAGTCACTATATCTTTTTGGAAGTCCCTTTAAATAATACATTTGTTCATTTCTGTTACTAGACATGCTTCCGTTTCTTACCTGCTACTATGTACTGTGTCAATAACAAAATTTTACATCATAAAATATTACATTTTGATTTAATAAAAAATATGCATATATGCGGGGCTGCACAGTGGCGTAGTGGTTAGCACTTTCGCCTTGCAGCAAGAAGATCCCTGGTTCGTGTCCCGGCTTTCCCGGGATCCTTCTGCATGGAGTTTGCATGTTCTCCCTGTGCATGCGTGGGTTTTCTCCGGGTACTCCGGCTTCCTCCCACAGTCCAAAAATATGCTGAGGTTAATTGATTATTATAAATTGCCCGTAGGTGTGAATGTGTGAGTGATTGTTTGTCTTTGTATGTAGCCCTGCGACAGACTGGCGACCTGTCTAGGCTGTCCCCTGCCTTCGCCCGAGTCAGCTGGGATAGGCTCCAGCCCCCCCCGCGACCCTAGTGAGGATTAAGTGGTGTATAGATAATGGATGGATGGATATGCATATATGCAGTTATTCCCTCATGTGAAAATGCACCATGTATAAGAGCCCAACATACTGTAAAAGGCCATCGCTATGAAACAACAAAAACAAATCAGTTAATTTTTCTTTTAAGGCAGTCCAACATAGATCTGAGTTTTATTATCAAGAGACATGTCAGTAACAATATTTGTAAGATAATCAGGTGCTACTAACAAAAGTTATCAAAACAATTATCTGTAGTCACTCTCGGTCAGTACTGATTCATGACACCAGAGTGCGCTGTTGTCCATAAAATAAAATCATTTTAGGGCACTGGACAGCACAGCGAGCAGCTGAATGGCCAGTATCAGGGCTGTAGCCTCAGTGCCAGGCATTACCAGCTTTCCTGCACAACAACTCTGTTGTCACAAGCAAAGAGACCCTGAAATGTACTGTCTGTCCAAGTCTCAGCACAATGTTCACAACCCAGACATGCAGCTTGTGCTCTGAAGCATCTGTTCTACAGTAGCAGCTTTGTGTACTGATTTTAAAACTGATACCTCTAAAGGCAACATGTAATCTTTCAAATATTGAGTTTGTTTTTACTAAAATATTCTTTCTTTCATTTTGTCACAGTCCCTTGCTCTTTGATGTATGCCTGCTGTAAGCTATGAAATGAAATAAAAGTATTATCTAGATGGATGAAAGAAGGAAACCCTTGAATGTCTTAAGGGGCTGCATTTGAAATCTGTTAGATGTTTTCTTTGCCTTGGGACAGATGGATGCTTATCAGTAAGTGGCTTCCAAAGGATCCAGTGTTTTTGAACAGAAATCTGTCTCCCTCAAATCTGGTAGGCCTCTCTGTAACATAGTCGTACAGATTCCCATATGAACTCGTTTCAAAATGATGGGTGTTGACACTTTGTACTTTATCCAGTTGGGGAATGTAAATTCCCATACAGCAGCTATTTTTAAGGTTTATTTTCTTTGTGCTTTGGTGCAGCATATTTGCATGCATCTTAGTTTTTTTTGTGCTAACTGTATTTGTGGATTTACGTAAATTATGCTCAGGGAGCAACAGTTAATGCCTGGGCTTAGTCTCTGTAGAGCTCCACCCAATCCAAACCTCCGGTGGGAACCAGCATAATTGCATGGCATAGAGAAGGGAGCATGAAAACGGCAGCTGGAAACCCTAACATACACCGTGTGAGGCAGTGGAATCTCAGAATCTCAAATGTTGCTGAGATTAAGCCACAAAATGCTCTCTATACAAGAATACTTACTAAATCACAGGCCTCACTTTAAAATACTGTTTTGGAAAATTCGTCCCGTGAAATAAATCGCTTATGTAATCACAAACAATTGCTTTGCATTTTAAATGGTTAACCCTTGAAGCAATGGTTAGACACTCCATTGCTTTCTTGCCAAGATTTAGATGAGTTAACGGCAGTCTGTTAACTTCGCTTAGCACAAAGCTGTCCTCATAAGTGTCAAATATGTTCATGCTTTAAATAGTATGCTGGTAGGTGGATCTCTGCCTGCTGCATCTAGCTCTATATTTAATGCACAGACATGAGAGCAGATACGCTAACTTCCCCAAATTCTTCCATTAATATACTTAAGTTTAACTTTTTAATCTTTCATTCTAGTTAAGTTTATTGTCACTTTTCTGACTTTTCGGCTACTAGAGCCAGGAAAAAAAAGTTCTGAACAAAACTCCGACACATCAGCACGGTTTAGGATGCACTGCTAAACTTCTTAGCAAAGTTTTACTGCTTATATCCAGCAGCTATAGAGCAACATTATCATTAATAGAGTGATGCTTCTGTCTACCAGGCGATTCATTCTCTTTTAGCTCTGGTTTTGGTCTCTAATCAATACAAATCAACGCTGCAGCTTTTAAATGCTCCAACTATGCTCATGGGCTAGCTTCTAACCAGCTTATTTTTTATTTTTTGGAAAGAAACAGCTGCCTGTTATAACTAAAAAAAAAAACAAAATGAGAATGGTGACAGTGAACCAAAACAATACATTTGTGTACAAGACAACCAAACAACGAGCTTTAGACAAACAACCTTGGAGTTTCACTGAATTTCTACAAGCAGTGCAGCCTAAGCACATTTCTCGGTCAGAAACTGTATAGAATGAGCATCTGTGCCTCTTGAAGTGCCTCGTTTCATATCAACCCTTTAAGTGACAAAGGAAAGTTCAGCCAAGTTACTACTCGCTCCGAGAGCTCCACATTAGAAGCAGCACTTGGCCATGCTGAGTTTGGCAAAAATGAGTCATCAAACATTACAAGCGCTCCTGTCTACGAGGCTCTCACCCGCTCCATGTACTCCAATGTGTGCCACGTACGAACTCTAAAATTTAGAGCTTTTCACCTCTTTGTCAGCCAGCCCTCGCCAGGTATCAACCCTGTTTGGACAACTTCACCTCTACGTCACAGCTGCATTTAACAGTGACTTCGTTCTCTTCTGTTTCAAACCCACATCCCATTTTGATTCTAAGCCAGGCAGCCTGAAAAGACCTCTCTGTCAGTCTGTTTCCATTTGTGTTTGGTTTTCACGGTTTGGCCTTCTGGCTGCACAGGAAGCAGGGAAAACAAAATAGGAAGAAAGACGAAATTTGTTTCACCTCAGTTCTTTTCAGGGAAAGTCCCGGCTGCTGCAGGCAATGGGCTCACAAAGGTGTTCAGACTTCAGTCGGACATGTACGCACACGTTACGGTGTTTTTTTTACTGTAGATACAGCACTGTTGGAGACTTGAGTGCAGCGTGTGCAGTTCTTTACACCAAGTGATTAACAGAGGTGGACAAGGTCACGAATAAACAGGTGATTTTGAAACATTCAATCAATGACTTAATCTTCATGTGTCTTTGTGAGGCCACTGGCCGATAGATACCAATAATTCAGTTGGACAAGTCTGAGGACAAGCTGACGTCAGACCTGGTGAGTCAGGAGCAAGTAATGTATTCACACGTGACCATGAATTCAATAAGGTAAGTGTTTGTCACAACAAGCTTTGCTGAGCACAAATCTATCAGGTTTGATGAGTCCGTCTTTAACAAGCAATCCTGGGGTTGCAAACATGCTAATAAAATTCACAATAATTCCATATTAGACATTAAAGGTCAAGGCCTTGAACTAGCGTGTTCGCAGCAATGAAGCCTGTGAAATGAAACTGCAGGGCAAAGGCAGGAAGTATGATGCCTTTAGGATTTTATGCCACACATGCCAAGAAAACAACCATCCCAAATTGCTCTAATTCCTTCCCTCGCTCTTAAAGTGCGGCTCAGTCACTGGAAGGTATGTCAGCCAATCTCATCCCAGGCTCAATTCAATTAAAGAGAGTACAAAGACATATGGCTCAGGGGCAAGTGATATGATTAGAGTCCTGTGCACAGTGACGCTGCTGCTTTGATTCATACCCTCTCTTATCTGGTCACTCTCAGTACAGTAGAGGGGCTTCGAGCTGAAACAACTGAGCCAAGGAGGGCTCCCTCAGGTGGGCTGCAGTATTCTCAAGGGGCTATAAGAGGCTTTCTGAAGTAATCCCTCACAATCAGCATGTCACATTGTCATTATCTCTGCAGTGAAAACGCACCACAATCAGTTTTCTTCTAAAACAGGGATTCTATGTCGATCAGCGATCTGACATTTGGAGACTCAGGGGATCAGGAAAATCCTCCAAACCGAAGGCTATGTTGCTATCTTAGTTTTCAGTCGGGACAATGCAGAGGAGCAACTGTACCCCAGCCCTCCCCCCTCCGCCGAGCTGAGCTGCCATAAAAGACAGGCGATACGCCTCTTGGGACAGGGATGTGTCGAAGGAATGCGCGTGCAGGTATCCTGCTGCCTGTGGGGACTGTGGAGAAAGGCCCAGCACACTAGTTGATCCTGTTTGATAAAGGCCCTGACAGGCCCAGATTATATGTCTCAGCCTGGAGGAGGTGTCTGTGTCTCATTCCTGTGCTGAAGAAAGTCGATCTGGTGGGAAAGAGGCGGGGCCATGCCTGCAGGCATCAGTTTTTGTATGGACGCCAACACACACCTTGTCAGGCAGACACCACTACCACTACCCCCTCTCCACCCTCCTGCCAGCTCAACACCAAACAAACACCCTCACCCATCTCATTTACCTGACCACACCCGTGCCTCTAGACGCCATAAATACTCATTCTACAAATCATAGCAGATACATGCACACTGCAGAAACTTTTGCCTCAGAATTTCTTGCCATCAGTCTGGTCTGTGGCACTTTTGCAGACTTTATTGGGTAAAGTAGATTACAGCTGCAAATTAGAGTAAATGAAATACAACGAAATACTTTCTGAGCTGGTTGTGACAAAGAAAAAGTACAGGGAATAAGTGGGTAACAAATTTGTGATTAGAGGGGGAGAAATTACACTGGGGAACACTTTGTAATGTGGCAATTCACAGTGTTATTTTACTTTAAGAAGCAGGAACAAAAAATGCGTATTATAAAGTGCCAGAGGACAGTGACTGTTCATGAGAATACAATATGTACTTTAGGTTACACAGTAACAATAAGGTATTTGAGCTGTAAAGTGTTGAACTTTTTTTACTCTTTAATTTCACATAAATTAAAATCTAACATCATTTTCCCCCCAAGCAGGAATTTTCCTGTCTCAGAATGGGCCTTTCAGGGAGGGGACTGTGCACAACAGTAAGATCAGTTCATGTAAAGTAAAGGCAAGTCTGTGTTACCTTGTTTAGAAATCTATGCATGTACCTGCCATTTCTGGACATCTCATAAACACAGATCTACTCTGCATTGCCCTTACTATACTTGATTTGCTCATCTACATATTTTTGAATTTACCACCAGCTATATATGTAGTATATTTAATGCCAGAGCTGTACACCATAGCAGTAAACTATAGTTTCCATGTTAGTTGTACTTTGCATATATCATCTGTCTTATCATGCATGAATTATACTGTGTGTTTTATGGTCCTTGTCCCCCCCCCCACCTCTCTATCTCTACCTCTGTCCCTCTATCTCTACCTCTACCCCTCTACCTCTTCCTCTTTACCTCTTCCCCTCTACCTCTATCCCTCTATCTCTACCTCTCTACCTCTTCTGTCCCTCTCAACCCGCCTGGCCAGCAGGCAGATGGGTCCCCCCACATTAGAGCCGGGTTCTGCTCGAGGTTTTTTTCCCTGTTAAAAGGGTGTTTTCCTTGCCACTGTCGCCTTTTGGCTTGCTCTGGGGGTCAGGCATATGGGTTCTGTAAAGTGTCTCGAGACAGTTTGACTGTAATTGGCACTATATAAATAAAATTGAAATTGAATTGAATAGATGTGCATTTTTCATTGGTAAAAGAAACCCCGTTTAAGAAGTGAACAAGGTTTTAAAATTAAACAAGAGAAAATTTAAATTTCCTTTCTTGTTATTTTGGTGCTGGCTGAAACCTCTTTATAAGCTGCCGAAAATTCCTTTCACGAAAAACCCGGCCGTTTCCCATAACTGCACTACATAGCTGCCCAGTATTTATAAATACACTTAGAGTATAATTTACGTGTGCTTACTTCTGTTATGCCCAATATTTATCCCCTTGTGGCCCATAGTCTTCTTTTCATCCTCTGCAGCTCGATTTAAGTACCACTAGGAACCGGTAAGTATTCTATTAAAAGCAGATCCATACAACAGAATGACACTGTAAATAATCTTATTGGTTGTTTTGATTTCATTTATAAAAGGCTGCAGTCCACATACCAAATTCTTTGAAACTGCCTTGAAAAACGGGTGAACAAGAGCCTGCTTTACTTTACAGCCTCCATACCCGGTAACTGTAATTATCCACGTTTCATGTTGGATCAAATTTTTTTGTTTGTGTTTGTTTGGTGAATATTTTGCCAACTGTGTTCTGCATAGGTCGTTTTGTATCTGAATAAATCAACTCCTCTAAAATTACAGACAAAAAGCAGTAAACAGGGGCTAGCATTATTTTACACACAGCATGCCATGAATTTACATTGTGCTTAGAATGTTTCCTTGCACATTAGTAATGCTTCAATATAATTATAGTGCAGTGTCAAATTAAGTGCAATTTGATAAATTAATAAATAGCTTCCCGCTGTAATCTTTACACCGTATGTTGCTCAAAAAAACTTAAAATTTGTATTAATAATAATATGAAGTATTCCACATTTAATACTTTTTAAGGATAATATTGTTGTAAATATGTCATCATTTTAAAATTAATAATCCATAATTAATTATATCAGTACACTTTTTTTCTCCATTTTTTCCCACTTTGTTTACCTGGTAGTACTAGTAAGTTTCTGCATAGCTACAAAATAGAAACCCCAAATACTGAAACATTCCTACAGTAAAATGTATTCATAAACCCCTTTTGAACATAAAGCTCTTTTTCATTTTTTTTTAAATTAAACTGTAATCTAAAGTTCTGTAAAGAGCTACCATGCATGAAATAGATACTTCCCAATGAACTTATTTGCTTCTGGTTTTTGTGATGTGGGAAAAGACAACAGTGAGACATGCAGTGAGTGACGGGGTGTGCCCCAGGCTCACCCCTCCTGTCATGTCTGTCCCACAGAGCAGCCAGGGCACCGGGGACCTGTCATAAAGACAGACTCCTCACAAGCAGGGGCCCGGGCCCTCAGAGGAGTCAGACGCATCAACAACCAAAGAGCACACACGAGGAGAGGACACTGACAGTATCCGGCTGTCATTTCTACTTCAGGAGGCCAACAGAAGGTTCAGTACCAATATTTCGATATCCGTCAACAAAATATTTACATCATTGAAAGTATTCGGAAAACTACACCCAAAACCACAGCAGCCACATTCAGACCCAAAACAGCCGTACATCATCTGAACTATTGTTCATGTGGGTGGAGAATATGTCACAGTGAGCAAACAACTGAAAATTAAAGTTCCCCCTCTATGTTGAAATCATCTGAAATCTGTGGTGCACTGGAGTTAAGCCCGTCTGCTGTGGTTACCCACACATAATGTCTGAAGTGTCTGAGGTCTCTTTTTTATGTTATTGGCATGGGGAGTAATGTCGGGACACAAGAGACATGTCTCCTTCACCTTGCACATGGACGCTGGCCAGAATGATATTCATGGGTTCCAGTACTGCAACCCTTCTCCAAGTCTTTTCATGTGTAGTGGCAGGTCCCCTGCACTAAATTCTCCTCCCCTGCTCCCATAAGTAATCCGTTAATTTGTGAGGAGACAGAGGTGCACGACAGCAGGCTGATGTCACCGCTCTGTGTTTCCTGGAGGCTCAAGTAAGCAGAAACAAACACACATACACACCATCACCACTACCATTATCACTTCGGGCATCAGCGCCCCAGGACCCTCTCTCCTGAGCACAGAAATGAATCTGATTGACGATGTGTCTCCTCCACAAGGGTGGCAGAGAGTTGAAGGGCAGGTCATCTGTCAGCACTGACAGGAAACAGAAGGTGGAGATAAACGGTGAGGATCAGGCTTTCCTCTCCACCTGCAGGTGATAATTCTGAACTGGAATAAATCAACTCATCTCTGGTAAACAATAACGGAAAGCAGCTCATCTCACAGGCCACCAAAGAAACACACACAAGGCTCATCTTGCTCACATTACTGCCTGAAAAATTGCACATGTTGCAGATGATATGTTAATTATTTTGTGATTTATATTCACAAAATGTCGTGCTCACAGGATCTATAATTTCTCTTAACTGGACAATGCTGCCCACTGTGCAAACTCTATCATGACTTTTGGGATCATTCACATTTTTGTGGTCTGAAACAGGTTCAACATTTATAAAGCACTCCATTTGTCTTTTATGTATTATTTTGATAAGTGCTGACAGAAGGTTCCTCAGGCTGTGGTTGCTCTTCAGTCTGCTGGCATAGATTTTTGGGTAAATGCTAAATTTGCCAATGAGCTGCCCTGTTTTTTATTTGGCATAAATGTGTGCTGACAGGAAAACAGAGAGATGAATAATGGTGATTCAGTGCACAGACTGAGTGGGATCTTTCTGATCTTTTGGTTAAAGTGAGCAAAGTTAATGATATTGCCCCAGCATGCTTTGATGGGAATGAACAAGAACAGCATGCGTGATGGTATCTTTACTACAGTGAATCAGTGATTAATCACCCGCGTACATTAATCTTACATCAACAAGCCTAATTTGATGCAGGGCCCATAGTGGTGAAGAGGCAGAAATGTAGGCAAAAACAGCATACTGTAAACATTTTAGAGACCCTCCTTAAATGTTCACAAATCACGTTTTCAAGAGAGGTTGTGTCTTATAAAGGGTAGCCAAGCTGACCTGGCTTCAATGTAGTTTGCACCCTGCTGTTAAAGTCCCTCTACATATTTAAAATAACCCCCTCCAGCCTTAAAATGGCTCAGATGTAACACCACACCTCTAAAATGTGCAGATCTACGTTATCCCTGCATCAATTGATCTGGCATCCTCCAACCGCCAATGCTCTGCTCAGACACAGTGAAATGTTATAACACTGGAGTAATCCGTACTTATCTGAACTGGAAACCATGTATTTTCCTCAATATGGCGAAGGAGGGAATAACGCGCTTTACAAGCCGGGTGATGCTAACAATAGCTACATTAATAACGTTCGTCCTCTTTGCTTCATTTGTTAGCCGTAATTTGCAAATTAACATTAAATACACACATCTGGACATGTAACCGTTTAATGAATATTTTTTAAACTTATAGTTCTAGCTTTAATGTATAATTTAAATCAATATATCATTAGAAACATATATATATATATATATATATATATATATATATATATATACATATATATCATTGAAAACAAACAAAAAACACTAATCCATCTTGTTAGACAACAGTCATTGGTCAGGTCTATCTAAAATACGTGAGTTGAATGATAATTAACAGCATGGTAGAGTCAGTGTTTCCTTGTTTCTTTGGCTAATTCTTCATTCATTTAACTGCTTATGTAGAATTAACCAACATTAATGTAATTACAAAAAAATTGCAGTTTTTGGGAAATTGGGAAACTAAAAAAAGAATCACCAAAAAAAAATGTGTGTTAATATTGTATGCAGGGGTGGAAACAAGTGGTGGTCACAGCTACGTCAGACACTAATGTAACTTAAACTGTAACAGCAACAACACATAACATGGAACAACTGTTCCATTTGTTTCAGTAGTGACAGGTACTTCTTAAATCAGCTGAAGGTTATGTGGAAAAAAATACTATATTTAAGTTTTCATGGCGCTCTGCCACATGGCAGTAATACCGGCATAATGATGAAAGTAAAGGATCAGTAAAAACGACTAGTTGGCGTAGAGAGATTTGTCATAGAAAAAGAAAATGAACAAATAGTTTCTGTGTCACACTAGTCTGAGTAAAGCTCTCAACTATGCCACTGTTACAAAAGTTATCTGGCTCCGTCACTGGATGTCAGATAATGTTTTCAAATTTCCAACCATAGTTCCTTGACTTTGTTGTAGCAACAGTGTTTTAGTGGCCCATTTTGGACCATTGCTTCTTTTAAACAAATGATATAACATTTCATCTAATACCACATCATGATCCACCTCTGATGGTCCATTTAAGAGCAAAGATTCTCTAAATGTGCATCTTGCATCCTGCAATTAAGGGCATTAGTCTAGATTTAATGATTTCTTTTTCCTTTTCCATATTCAATAAAAAGTACCAGCAGCTGGTATAATGGGAGGCGCTATATTAGGAAAACCAAAACTGAGCAATAAGTGTTGCTGGAGCTGTAACATACCAGTTACAGCTGGGTAATGCTTGGATGGCTGAAATTCCAGTATTCCCAAATCAATTTGCATTCCCCAATCAGTCACCAGACAGTAATTTCTCTGAGAAGACAAAAACAGGACATAGCAGCCTCTTCTTCTTTCATCTCGGTGATTAGAAACCATTTAATTAGATACTGTCACGTTCCCCAGTCATAACAGCCAACAATAACCTTCCCCTGTGTGTTCTCATCGCAGCTAAATTATAGACACACACTGAAATCACAGCTATCAGCACCGACGGTTTAACCGTTGCTATACTGGACAATAACTGCTGAACTTTGCTCTACCAAACTCTTCCTGTGCCATCTGTCAGAAGTGATAATACCCTCCACCTAATGGCACCTCTGCTCCTCACTCTGCACCATTAGCAGGTTATAAAGCAAGGCCTCGTCTGTCCTTTCTGTTCTTAAATAGAGCTCTTCATCATCACCTCAACCACGGCACACAGATGATACTTTTTATTACTCCCCGTTTCCAGGCGTGAGTGCTATTTTTCCCCCAAAACAATAAGGTCATATGTTTGTTTGACTGCTGGAAGTGTGCGTGGAAATCCAAAGGGGGCCATTCACAGTAAAACAGACCTCCTTGAAGGCGTACTGTTAAGCACACACTACTTTGGTTTTAATTTACAAATCCCAGCAGCTTAAATTCATATAACTACTGGCAGGAAAGAAACAAGGATGTGTTATCCATTAGCGAATAAACCGCTCTCCCCCTGTAATTCAGTATGCAGTGAAGGCTAACTGCATTGACCCGAGCTGTAAGAGCTGACTTTTAAAAAGGGTCGAGAGCGAGTGGCGCTGCGTGGCTGATTTTAGCCTGTTGCGTGGAGACTGCAATCCAGGTGATGCATCAGCCAATGGCAGGAAGCCAGAGCCAGACACAGGCATCAAGGTTGGTGCAGCTGATGGATGGAAGTGTAGCTACCAGCACTTGCCAAGCCATTCACACAGTCATAAATTACATGTTTACTGCCGGCTGTGGCTCTCTGCACTCGCCAACATTTCTTCTGATGTCAGCAGCACATTATCATATCTAATCAGACCCCAGCAACCCGTGTTAAATGGGTGGGAGATTGAAGTAGCCATCGTTTCATCTCTGTGAATATAATTTATATCACAAACATGAAAATCTGGATATTTATGGACCGGTTTATGGAGTTGAGTTCAGACTCTGAAAGCTCAGGCTAGTTTGTTTATCAATAGCATTTTATTTAATGTAATCCTTTTTTTACGATGACATACGTGTTCCGCAACCCTTCATCAGAAGTTATATGGCAGCAAATGTAACCTCTGTTAAAGCATTTACAGTAGAAGTTAGGTTCATCACATGGAAGGCATGCACAGTGGAAGTGCATGATGTTGACTGAAGCAGATTACTCTGGATTTTAACAAGCATGGCGAACAACCAGGGATATTTACAGTTGCGACCATCCTTGAAGTTAAATGAACAATTTTGAATGAGACCAGTTTCGCCACACACACACACACACACACACACACTCGGCATACACACACGCATACAGACAGACATACAACAAACATTTTCATAAACCTATCTGTTTCTGCTGGAGAGAAACCCCAAACACTCAGTTACACTGTATTGAAAGGTTGTGTCATGGAAAGCACTTGCAGTTAAAAAAAAAATATATATATATATATGTATATATATGTATATATATATATATATATATATATATATATATATATATATATATATATATATATATATATATATATATATATATATATATATTTAGGGGAATCAAAGCTGTGATATAGCAAAACCAAAAAAAAACTGGCCATGTAAATCCTCAGCAATTTTAAAATACCTTCATAAAACAACTGCCCCCCCAGGACTATATTCAAAATGGATCAAACAAAAGAATCCTTGTACAAAACAAAATAAATCAATTATGGTAATAAAAATAAGAGTACACTGTAAATATATATTCATATTTATAATTTTCTAACTGTATTTACAAGATAGCCAATAATGCAGTGGACCATGGTGCTGCATGTCTCTTAGATTTGGTCAGAAAAGCAGAACGCCGTCCTTCACTACTGATGAAATGACCGCGGAGGAAGAAACAAAACGAAACCTACAAAAACTGACAGAATCCTAGTCAGTCCTTAGATTCTCCTGGCCTGCCTTTAGGAAGCCCAAAGTGGAGAGAAAAGTGGGAGTCTGCTGTTTTCTGACACTGTGACAAACTGCCACTCCCGTTTAATACAAAGTGCCCCATAAACATCGTCACCGCCAAGAACCGGGAAACGGCTGCAATCATCAGTCCACGTGATCCAACAAGTTCTACAAGGTGTCTCCAAGCTCCTTTCTCACAGAGCACCAGTGTTTTTTAGCTTCATCTCTGGGAATGTGGGGAGAAGTCCAACCCCATGAGGCAGGGAGCGGAGGAAATGTCAATGTTTGTCTGAATGAAGATGAGGTATCAGCGTTTCTTAATGGCTGCCCCATTGGAGTGGGGAGGGAACTTTGGCAAGCAGGGCTCCTCCGCTCCAGCATCGTGGGAGAAAACAGAGTCCTCGCCGGAGGAGCAGGTGGAGCTGCGGGTGTCCGGGTAGCTGGGAGAATATTGGTCCAGAGGCACCGAGAGCTCCAAATACTCCTGTAGGCACAAGAGGAGAAAAATAATCAGGTCTGCTTTTTACTTTTAGAACAGACATATCTGCTGTTTGTCTGCATGCTAAGGAGAGGAAGACTGACCTGGTTGGATGTCATGGCCAGACAGCGATCTAGGTCTTCTACCAGCTGTTTGAAAGTGGGTCTCTGAGAGGGAACAGCATGCCAGCAGTCCCTCATCATCATATATCTGCAGAGATCATGATTCGAAATTAGTCAGGTTTGTCCTTCCTCCTGATTCTTGGTTTTAGTTTTTCAAACATCAAACACGTTAAATGAATGTTAAATTTCTTGCAAGGAGTTTTCAAAGCCCAGATCTTTAGCTGGAGCTGGTAGGTGACAGTCTAAAAACAAAGCTGAACATTATGTTCCAGCTGGAGCCAACTCAACCTTTGAGCATTTCATTTCATTGGTCATCACACAAACAATGTCCGAGAACATTACTACATTGCTAAGCACCTGGAATTTTTCAGATACACAACAACATGGGTAATATAATTAATGCCAACTGTGTGGTTCAAGCATGAGACACGAGGCTTGAGCTTTCAAGATGAGTTTGTAAAGAATCATACAAAAATGGGTTTTGCACACACAAGAGGCAAACACCTTCATACTAAAGCCAATTTACCAACTATCGATATAAATACTCTCTTTTGGAAAAAGTCCATCACAAGACACAACTATTTCTGCTACTAATGTAATCAGCTTCAGAACAAGTTTGGAGATCAGTCAAGATCATTAACAGAAAATCACCGATCTTTATTGAGTTTATGTGCTAGAATATAGAAAAAGCTTGTAATTTCAGACAATCATTGGTATTAGTAGAGAAAAGTCACTAATTTTTATTAAAAGAAGACACTATTTTAACTTAACTAACTTATTAAAAGCAGCTACAATGCATCTGGCAGTATTTTAACATTTAGTATATATACACACACACACGGTATCCTTACAGTTCATGAGTGCACGTTGAGGGCTTGTCCATACGATGGCCTTCCTTAAGCAGCTTGAACAGCTCTTCCACAGGGACGCCAGGGTATGGAGAGCCTCCCAGGGTGAAGATCTCCCAGAGCAGCACGCCAAACGACCAGCTGCAGATAGAAACAGAGGGGAGTGTCGAGACTTTCTGCACGACTAAACGTTTCCCTCACATTCCGTCAAGACTGAATTGGTAAAGTAATGCCATGTGATACTCACACATCACTTTGGTGCGTGTATACCCGGTCAAACAGAGCCTCAGGAGCCATCCATTTGACTGGTAAACGACCCTTTGGGAAATGTATGAATGTGACTATGCGATCTATGAGATTTTCATTTGTGGAGAACATGTATCAAATACTGAGAGTACTCACATTGGTGGTCTTCTTATAGTAATCAATGTGGTGGATGTCTCTTGCCAGGCCGAAGTCAGCTATTTTCATTACATTGTCCTCCGTTACTAAAACATTGCGAGCGGCAAGATCTCTGTGGATGCACTGCAAAAAAAAAAAAAAAAACTAACTTGAACTGAACACAAGCTTTTCAAATCAATCATTGAAGTACAAACCTCTTGGAATATTTATTTTCAAACTCATGTATTTTTCTATCTGCTTATAAATTATAAAAGGGTGAGAGCAGCTGCTTGTACTCTGTGGTTACCTTTTTGGAGGCCAAATACTCCATGCCTCGGGCCACTTGGTAAGCACAGGACACCAGGTCTTTGATGGACATGTTCTCCACAGGAACCTGGTCAGGGTTGTAGCAGTACTCCATTCCCGGTGGGCGTCGAGCTCGTAGGTATTCCCGCAAGTTGCCCTTGGAGGCATATTCAACTATCACATATAGAGGACCTAGAAATAATCAGAAGACATACAAGAATGAGTCAAATAGTATATGGTTCATGCTGTACACTGTCAGTATACAAATTAACTTCTAATAAATAACACCATCCCCATTAGAAGGGGTCATGTATCAAAATACTACAAAATGATTGCAATTACTTTACAGAACAGCAGTGAAGGCAGCACTAAGAATATTGTCTAAGAACATCTACTAAGGGCAATACTTAAAAATCTATGTGTGATGGTCACAAATGCAAAGGTCACAATATCCTCAAAAACCCCCTGGATGTAAAATTTTATAGTTTTATAGTTTTAGATCACTAACACACAAGTAAATTAACATTAGCATAACAACAACCTGCATTAACCGGCAGGTGTTATAAATACATTCATATCAAAATATAAATGAGATTTTCTTACTTAAAATACAATTTAATGCTGGAACAGTTCATAAAGTGAAATGAACAAAGAGCCTTGTGTTGCAGTGTGAAGGCAACAGCGCAATGTGTACTGCAGGGTCATTAGAGGTCAGTTTCCTTTACTTTTTGTCAGGGATGATTGGAAAGAAATGACAGCAGCTGTGGTCGATTCAAACCGCAAAGTCGGAAGCGGGTGTCAGAATCGTTTATGCATGCTTTTCTACACATCTCTCAAAGTGTGGGACAACAGTGTGTGCGTGTCTGTGTGTGTTTGTCTGAGCAGAGCGGGGCAGGTCAGTAGCAGGCCCTCCGTCTGTCTGGTCCTACCATCCTGTGTGCAGGCTCCCAGCAGATTAATGATGTTCTTGTGCTTCCCAATGATCTTCATCATCTCCATCTCTGAAATCAGGTCTGACAGGTCTTTCTCTGTGGCATCAGCTGTAAAGGAGGGGAAACAAATCATATTAGGGTAATTAGTCCGAGTTCTGTTGGTGAAAAGGCCAAAAAGGTCACTCAATAATCACTTTGCAAAGTATATACAATATAGCAACTCTTAAGGAGTTGGCTGGGGTTTGTAGAATGCTCCCTGAGGAAAGGCACTTAAGGTAGGAGACAATAAATGTTACCATCCCTACATCTTCACTCCTCTGCGCTGTTTAATGAACACTTTTATATGGGATGTCTCATAAATCTTTACTCCTCTCCCCCATTTGCACAATGGCTGGGATCCAATGGCAGACGCCTCTTAGTATCGGCTCATCCCAGTCTAGGTGTCTGAATCTCATTCCAGGGTTTGGACTTGAGAATTCTTTTAAAATTTATTCCTGTACACTAAAGAACTTTCTTCCCTGCAAAATACTACCTTATTTCTGCTCATCTCATTAGTTTCTATATCAATCCACCAAAACAGACTGAACCTGATATTTAAGAAGAAAAGTTAACTTACATTTCAACATTTTGACTGCAACCTTGGTCACGCGGTTTGGCTTCTCTTTGTCGAGACCGAGCGCCTCCCCCATCACCACCTGACCGAAGCATCCTTCACCCAGTGGCTTCCCAAGAACAAGTCTGAGAAGGACAAGACGTCGGAGATGTTGTCAGTAAATCCAGTTAAACTGAAAATATGTATTATCAGTGTGAAAAACTTTAAATTTCATTCACACATTGTTCTGATGCAGCTTTCAACATCAGCTATTCAGGCAAAAACACTTGTGAAGCTGATTCTTCTCTTAGTACACCAACTATCTGATCTGGGAAATTTCTTTTCAGAAGTTTTTTTGATTTTAAGATGTTGTTCCTTTTTTGTCCAACACACACCTGTCCCGAGAAAGCTCCCAGCGGGGATCCTGAGGCAGTTCATACTCAGACACTCCTGACAGCATAGGAGAGCCGCTGGAAGACAGTCGGGAGGGACGGACCAGCATCACTCCAGAGTGGATGGAGGAGCTTGAGTCCACAGACACCTGAGGCAAGAAACACTGACATTACTCCTCTCATAGTGGACACCAGTAGCAGAAAATAATTCAGCCAATAGTGCCAGAGTTTCAGTTCCTATATAGGACCATGTAAAGCTGGTGTGTTCTGGACATGTTGTACCAAGCCCAAGGAGTCTTAGCATCATCCTTCAATACATGCACTTACCTGATGAACCAGACCTCAAGGATCTACAATGAACCTGAAAGCTCAGTGAATGCATGCTTTGTTGCAATAACATCAATAAAAACTGCTGTAAAACTGTGCAAATGAGGCAAATAAAATGTAAACATTATGAAAGATATTAACTCTATACATATATGAAGAAATGGCAGATGAAAGGTAATAAAGATGTTCCAAACCCCCTATCTACTTTCTGTTACCTGTCTGCGCAGGGGGATGCTTTTGGCCAGTTTGTGGACGGCCAGTTGACTGTTGAAGTCACTCTTCTTTGAGGACGTGCGGATCTTGACGATGATTGCGATGGCAATCATGACGGCAATGAAAAAGAAGCCCACACAGTAGATGACCACCTCCAAGTAGGTGTGGCTGGCTGGAGGGTAGTGAGCGACAGCTAGATAGGGGGGCAGGGTGACAGGGGGTAGGATCAGCTGTCATGAATGAACTGTCTGAACATACCCAAGTACACCAAACACACCCAATCACACAAGTACTCGGCAACGCCAACAGAACAAATGGCCCACCCAGACACACGCACACACTGCCATGTCTAAAAGTCAGAGCCTTTGACACCAACTCATATGGGACGCAAACTCCCCAAACAGACAACTGTTACTTAAAATACTGTGTCAGTGTGAGAAGTGGTCATATAGTCTCTTGAATCTACCACAGGTGCAGGTGAGGCTAGAAATGGTTGGGACAAACACAAATTCCCAAATTTACTCAGATAATCCCTAATATAAACACAAATATTTGTTACTGTGCCTAGTTAATGGGTATATAGAAGTGAACAGTCCTCAAAGGATCTGACTTTTACACAGAATATCAATACTTCACACACAACATTTCAACACTGCATATAATTTCTACTTCATCAAATAGTCTCAATCACATTTCATGTCTACTTGTAGGTCTAAAGCAGCATACCACAAAGCATGAGCTCGGTGTAGTAGTTTAACTGCTTGACATAATCAATACAATATTCAATTTTGACGTCACTTGTAATACAATTTTCAACGGGTTTTGTGTGTTGGTGCTGGTAATACAATGCTTTTTAAAGTAGACAACATATCTGTGTGCTAAAATGCAACAAAAGAAAAATAAATGCGAGCAAATGCTCCAATTCAGATCTTGTTTTTTTCCTCCCCTTCAGTGAAAACACCAATGTTCATTCGTACCAGTAGTAGGGGTGTAATTGATTCCACATTTTAGTAAAAAAAAATGTTTTGCTCATCCTTTGGTTTGGGATGCAGATTTGTGCACAGGAGCTGGATCTCAGGAGCCATGTGTCCATGTAAGTGTAAAGAGAATTTGAGGGCAACTTTGAAAATAATACAACATAAAAAGATTTTTTTTAAAGGTGGGTAAAGGCCATTTCCATTAACTGCTTTGGGTAATTTAAACAAGGTTGAATAGTATCCTCACAAGATCTGCTGAAAAACCTTGACTAATAAAAAAAACACTTTAGCCACCTTTGACACAAAAATAAAGAGAAGTTTCGGGCTTTGCTTAATAGAGAAAGTTGTAATTATTGTTCATGTCAGATGGTACCAGCCATGTTTAGGCGGTTAAGGGGCAACAACGGCAGAAGAAGTGGAAAAAGCTAAATAGTCATGTAAGATGAATGTTCGCTGTATCAGACCTTTCGAAAAAAAAAGGTGTTTCCACCTCCCATTATGTGCATGAACTCTAAAGAAAACATTAAAAAAAAAATCATGCAAAGTCTTTTTGGAATGTTGCAGTTTCTATTAATTTCTTTGTTTTTGTGATACTTCAAAATATCTACAAGAATACATTATGGAAACACAGCAAGAGATACCAGTTATGAATGTGTATCGCAATAGTCTGCCTCTGGCTTTAAATCACATTAAGGTTAATAATGATACAGTTAATTATATTAGACCTTTTATTTATTTTGGATTTTAAAAAATTATACAGAATCAATTGTAGAAAAATGCCTTTAAAAGAAATCAGCTCCTGCATTCAAGTCTGGCGTACTGCTAAAAACACTTCTGAAATAGCGTATGCCACCTTAACTTTTTTAAAATGTAAATTCAGTTATCAAGACTTCTCATTCAGTGGTTTTTATTGAATTATTTTATACATTACGATTAATACTGAAGACATCAAAACTATAAAAGAATGCATATGGAATTATGTTGTAAACAAAAAAGTGCTAATCTTCAGTATTAATCTACAATGTAGAAAATAATACAAATAAATAAAAACCAATGAATGAGAAGATGTGTGCAAACTTTTGACTGGTAGTGTACAATAGTATATAAATAATACATATAATCCAAATAAATTCTGCATAGAGTTATTCTAGTTGCCCATCTACTTTTTGACTAAAATGCTGCATACTCCCTCCCTCCTTCATGTAATCTTTAGATGCACATTTAGACCTATAATAAATCTCCAACTACATTAAGTGTTACCACTGAAAAAACTAACCTTTTGGCTTAATATTAGCAGGAGAATATCAGATATAAATCATTTGTGCCAGAAGCCCTGCAATGTTGAACATCCCAAACCAAGGATGCCATACCAACTGAAGTGTATCGTTACACCCCTAACCAACACCAGCAACACAAGTGAGCTACACTTGTGTGAAGAGGCTGACTGACAAGCAGCTTGATAATTGGACAAAAGCCCATTCCAATCCTCAGGAATGAGACACATCCACTACAGCGAGCCAATTATCAAAGCCAGCCGCTGTGCTCACAGCAGGAAATGACATCAGTAATACATGTCATTCGTAGTGCTTGTCAAAGAAAATCAGCTCAACACCAAATCAAATGCAAACACCAATTAAAGAGCAGAAAGAAAGAGACAGTTCAAAGTGAAATCTGATCAGAGCTGCCAAACAACCCTTCTATAAATGCGAGGTCCTACCTGGCTGAAGGTCATGAAGTATACTTGTGTGTGCTCTTGTTTTTAAGATACCCCTGGCCTGTTTTTATAAGTTCATTTATTTGTCATGGTAGACCAAAGAGCAGACAGTTTGTGGGCTGTTTGGCATTAACTGATTTCATTTAAGAAAGAGCAGAGCATGGCTCATACCATCTAGAGAGTTTAGATGGAGTTGGAGTCATGCTGAGCTCAGACAGAGGGGGAGTTTTAGTACTTGTAATGTGCCCTGGCTTCCACTCACATTTTTAACCAGAAATGGAATCAAGCAAGAATCCTTTCTGTCAAATGTGAAGATGAAGAGCCAGGCTTTGGTTGGAAATATTGGAAACATAGGAGAGAGACAGAACCACTGATACCTTCAAAAACGGTCAACCATGCAGAGTGATGAGAGAACCCGATAGAATTGCCCGCCAAGCAGGTATACTCCCCAGCGTCATCAAAAGACACATTTCTCAGTTGAAGGACTTCCATTTCCTTGTCCGTGGTGTTAAGGCCAGCGGTCTAGAAAATAACAAAGGAAGCAGACCCAACAAGAGGCCCAAGAGGGAAAGGGGACCATGAGTAAAGCATTCTGAAAGAGAAAGGGGATGGAGGAGCGTTCTCCTCCTCAATCCGACACCATCTGCCCAAAAAGTAACACCGAGAGCCCCTGCAGAGGACTCTGTCAGGAAGAGCCTCCAGTATCTGTTAGTGGAAAATATGGTTAGGTTGAGTCTGTACTGCTGAGCCCCACATTGGGTCACACCATCACCACATCAAATACCTCAGTTTCATCTCTACATGCAAGAGATGGGCATGGAAAACTCCACAGCAGAACAGGGCACACTCAAACTCTCAATCACACAAACTATGTGAGCATTAGACAAACAACGGGAGGTCTGTGAAACACAGGTAAGCAGAGGATGACAGTCGGAAAAAAGTAGAGAGAGTTTGTGAGCCGTGTACAGAGGACTTTGAAGGGCAAGGGAGCGGGAGTAATAGAAGATGGCAAGAGAGGCCCTTATTAGGAGGGCACAGCACAGGCATGGGGCAGGAATGAGAACAGGTCCAACATAAACCTGAGACTAAACACTTTCAACTGTTCTGCTGGGAATTTTCCATAGCGTCATTTACAGTCAGGAGCAATGAGGAGAGAGGGAGGGAGAAATGGAGGGAGAGAAGGAGGGAGGGAGGGAGGGAGGAGAGAAACAGCTGAGGTTGTCTCGAGTTATACGGCTCTAGATTTTCCAGGTGGTCCTAGAAGCGCCTCCACTGTGTCGTCCCTGTACTGCTGCGTGGTGGTTACCTGAGGACTCATATTTGGTGACAGTCAGCCAGGCTGACTGATTGGCCTCTCCTATATAATTGGACACTTTACATATATATTCTCCGCTCTCTTCCTCCGTCACATTGTAGAGGGTCAGCACCTGAGCATCCGAGCTATTGACCCCAGAATGCTGGAAATAAAAACACGTTATGTGCATAACAGACAAAAAAACAAAACAAAACACAGGATCTTTGATGGGTTGCGTGGGTTATATCACAGTTAAAATAGCAAGGGACACACCAAGAACTCTTTTCACAGGCAGCACTGACCATTTAAAGAGCCCATATTATGCACATTTGCAGGTTCAGAATTTATTTTTTCACTAGAATGGTTGCATGCGTCCAAAAACTATTTTCCACTGTATTTATAATAATACTGTAGATTGGAGCAGCACCTCGTCTCACCCTGTCTGAAACACCCCCTCCCAAAAAGCCCAGCATGTTCTGTCATGTTTGGTTATGGACTATAATCCAAGATCTAATAATAGAGAGTGGCGCACCTTTGCAAGGAAATACTGGCAGGTTGCGATGAAGTTGCTCATTCTGAGCCAGAGTCTGTGCCAACGTCGCCAGCGCTAGGCAGGCAGGCATTATGCAAATGTTGTGTTACATTGTGACATAGATAAGTACCAGAAGAAAGACCTTAAACAAAGCATTTCAGGCAGGTAAGGAGCAGTGTTCTCTGGAGGAGAGAAATTTGCCCGTCGATGTGGGCTTGGGTTCTATAAATTTGCAGACTGTGTACAGTTATAGAACACTTTAAAGGAAAAGCAAAACCTGAAAATTGCATAATATAGGCTCTTGCAATTCAGGAAAGCAAACAGATAAAAAATCTCTTCATACTAAAATCTCCTGCTTTCAATTCATTCTATAGCATTCTAAAAACATTTAAACCAGTTTAGCAACATGTGCAGAGTTAACTAGTGGCCACAGTACTCATCTGGCTAAGCTCCTACCTTGAGGACGCGGACATATGGCAAACCGTCAGGACCAACGCGGCTCCCATTCACCTCGATATGCTTCAGCCACTGAATATGAGGCTGAGGGTCGCTGAACACCTTGCACTCAAACTCTACGTCACTGCCAACCACTGCCGTGCGATTAGCTGGTAGGCCAGCCTGCAGGATTGGCCTGTGGGGAGAGCGCTCTGCAACACAACCGAAAGACACACAAATGTTAATGTCGACATTTAGTGAGCAGTGAAGCAAATGCTCAACATCAATGACAAACAAATATCCAATGTATTTAAAAGTGCACACGCATGACTGGTATTCAAACAAAATCCAAATAAAACCTGAGTCACTGCAGTCTTTGTTCCTGGAAATGACCAGGGCAGATGGCAAACAATGTTGTCTATATTATTTGAACTGATACAGTGTAATTTCAGGCTGCAATTCCAGTTACAGACAACAGTAAAGGCTTAAAGCAGCCAGTTCCCCAGCTTCACAGTGCTTGTGGAGTTGTTAAGAATTGTCCATGATAGATGGGCAAGAAAGTTAGGTGTCTTATCTCGCGCCATAACTCTGAAATGCAATGTTCTTGTGGCTCCATTTTGACGACTAATAACTCTCCAAAGTAAACTTACAAGCCAAGAATCTGGCAGGATGTCAACTGTCGAGGCTTTTCTAACCCAGCCATCCGTGGGGACTTAGTAAGCAGTTGTGACAGTAGTTTCCCCTCACTGAAACAATCTCAGTGCTCATCAGGCTCTAGAAATCTACTGAGGTCAGGCAAAGCCCAGGGGACAGCAGCCAAAGAGGAAGTGGGCGAGTGATTTATAAGACCAATGGCGTACGAGCAAGTCACAGGGCAGGCCCTAGAGGAGTAATCACTTCTCTCCTCTACATGGATCCACCATTCATGCCACAAGTAAACAGACGCACTTTATCAAAAAAGGTGGCAAAGGGACCACAGACCTAACCCAAGGCTTTGAGACTATAACTGTGTGCCTTTAGGTTAAGGAGCTCGTTTGATTGAATTTTCAGATATCTTTAATTGAGACATTTTGTGAAACTGGTTCAGCATAATAGTAAAGGCCTATGAATATTCATAGTACAGGCCTATGAATATTCAACAGGTGACCAACAGCTCCTGGTCAGGTACATACCATTAACAACATAATTATAGTTGTTTCTTACCGACAACATCTAGCTGGTAGGTGTGATTAATGCTGCCATATTGGTTTTCCACCACACAGGTGTAGTTTCCCTTGTCAGAGGGAACTACAGATTCCATGATGATGGTCCATACATGGTCACGGACCTATGAGTGGAGAAAAAGGTTACAGTGGTTGGTATACAATAATACATGATATCAAAAAACTAAAATGCGAAGAAGAGTTCCTCAGTAAAAAACAAAGCTCTCACAGCAGGTCAGGTTTAATTCCTGTCCACCACATAAATGTTGAAAATAAATAATAATATTATACAATATCCAAACAGTTTTAACTGTAAATGAGGCAACAACTAAATTTAACAAAAAAACTTTTCAATTAACTTATGATTGTTTTTCTCCATCTGCTTTCTCCAATTGAAAATCTAATTAATCAAGTTTTGTTCGTTTTAAAGCATTTGTTAATAAGGTTTATGATGTGTGTGGTGATGATAACACACTAACCCTCTTTCTGTGAAGCTAACCAATGCTTTAAACCTACCTAACAAAGGCCACAGCAAAATGAGTACATGTTTTATATATATCTGCCCCAACCTTTCTTATTAGCACCAACTGATGTCTGCCGCTTTTTTCCAAGACATGTTATAATTTTTCTTCCATAAATCTGCCAAGACCGGCAGTGTGTGATTAGCCAACAAACCTCTAAGGCAATGGCAACATCAAACATGCATATACACAGACTGAGCCATACGGTTTCCCTCATTTAGCTAAAAACGTGATGAAGGAGTCCAGCTGCCTACTGCCAGATGTGTTGTGCTTGGCTTCATATACATGTGGTCCACATTATTCTCTCCCTCCTGCACGTCTCCATGCAGACGATATGAACAATAGAAGCACAGCCATAAAAGCAAGAGTGTGGGAGGGATGAGAGACGTCCCCGGCCGCTGATTCGGACCTTTGCACCTTGACTGAAAAAAAACAGCAGCCAGATGTTTAAGTGTGCTGCCTGGCTGGGTGGAGGACTGACGGGGGGGACGAGGGCAGCAGGCAGCTGAGAGGAAACTCCTAAATATGTCCCAGCTGGGGAGGGAGATGGGCTGGGGAAGCACGAGACAAGGCTGGACTGGCCCACACCTTGATGGGAAGAGCAGATGTGGGGAAGGAGGAGGGTTGTTTCTTTTTCTCAGCTCATACACACTACACCTGTAGGGAGCTGCCACTGAATACACCTATTCACAGAAAACTCATTATTCAGCACAATATGTAAAGCTACCTAATACCTAAAGCACATTTCATATGTTGGCTGATAAGGTTGTGGATAAATACAGTGACGATGGTTTTTAAGTCTTCCTTTTGCCAAAAAGAAAATAATTCATGTCTTTAAAGCTTAGAACAAATCCTAAAAAGAGATTAATTATGATAATCTCTAAGGGATCACAGTGAAACTGACAGGAAATAGTAAAGTAGTAGACAACAGATCCGGTCCCCACCCCTCACCTGCCACACCTCTGCTGAGTAAATCTAGAGACAGCAGTTAACTGTCTAATCAACTATTATCACCTTAACAGTTTGCCAGCAGTTATCATTACACTTGAATATAGCCTGTCTGGAAATGGGAAGACGCTGCCAATAGAGCAACCACACCACACATCATAAATACAGAAGGTCTAATGATAAATTTACAGCAAGGATGTAATTACAGGTAATACGACACACTGATAGCTAGAATGAGGACAGCCAATGTTATCCTTCTTCCAAACGGAAGGGTAGGATTGCCCACCCGGAGGTATTACTATGCCACGACATTCTTTTTTGTGGCGTAGAGTTTCATCTTGCATTGTTTCTCAGGTCACATGTGAAACCTGCTTCTCCTTTTTTACTTGAAGAAAGTGTTTCTTACTCCAGGGGAGGGGGTGTTGATCTAATGTGAAGATGAGATCACTGGCACATCTCCACTCAGTGTGAATGAGTGTGAAGTGATTCAATAAGAAATGCTCAGGATGGTGTAGTGTTCATGAGAAGAAGGCGGGGCAAGGAATTTCCAAAAGTTTTAATTATTAACCTTGAAGCCTCCAATGCGATGGTCTCTCTTGAACTCCTTCCCATTCTTGTACCACTTCAGAGTGGGAGTTGGATTGCCGCTGGCTTGGCATCGAAACTTCACAGTCTTACTGGCTGGAACAGCGTGAAGCTTTTTCTCCATTTTTTCTGGATGAGCCCATTGTGGGGCCATCGCTAAAAAACAGATATAAAAAAATTAGGTGGCAGATGAACACAATATGTTTGATGCAAGTGCAAAAACAATGTATATATTTTGTTAAACTATATAAAACTAAGGCTTGATACTCTTTTTATCCCCCTTGAATCTCCTTCTTTAACAGACATTACACAATCATGTTCACCCTGTTTTTCTAATTATAGTCACAGGGCTTGGCAGCAGTAGATGGGTAAGGACTTTGTTTCTTGAAATAAAATCACTTTTTTCCAGATGCTGCGGTTTCAAAACTGCCTCAGTTAAGTCATGTTGAGTAAATTTCATTCAAAATTCCATCAGGGCACAAACTCATGGTTGGAATGCTTGCTGGCTGCTGGATTCTTTGTGGGCAGAGCGGGCAGCAGTAGCCCGATGATAAAGCCAGAGTGTCCTAATTTCTCTATAGACAAATTGGAGGACATCTAAGGTTAACCACGATTAGTCACCACAGGGACATTCCTTGTGTAAAAGCTGTCACTGAGGTAGCAAAAACCCTCCGATTCAGAGTGAAATCATTCATCCACCTGTGACCCACACACACTGCAGGCCCAAAATTTAATTATAAAGCTCTTAAATATGTGACCATTCACAACAGTTACTCATAATCCTGTGACTCAAGGTTAGTCAGTAATGATCATTTGTTGCAGCAGCATTAGTAACGTGAAGACATTAGCATACTTACGCAGCAGTTTTTGACTGCCCAACAGTTTAGCTTCCTCCGATGAAGACTCCTCATCTTCATCATCATCCTCAGATGAGGCCAATGTATCAACTAGTGAACAGAAAGTAATTGTGACAACACACTCCCATTTGTACTGATCCACACAGTATTTTGTCAGTGATGCCACAATGTTAGGATATATGAAAATAAGAAAAACAAAATACACATTTGGAGCCAAGTGGTAACATTTCTGTATAAAGTTTAGGGGAGGAGTTATGAACAATTAATACAAGGGTCAATATGTACATTGAGAGCTATGCAGACTGTACTAACTGGATGCAATATGTTCATTTTGCATGCTACAATTTAAGCTTAAGGGATCAGGTGATGATTTGAAGTGAATTTGTTGCACTGTGGTAATATTGTGGTTTCTAAAATCATCTAAAAGTCATGTATTTGAAGAAGTGTAGCGTAAACTCAAGGAGTGATTTATGAACAAACATGGAGTTCACATATGCAGATTTAATATTTGGACAGTAATATCTGCTGTTCATTGTGAACTAAACCAGGCTGTGTTGCTCTGTGTCTCCTCTGAGCTCGACAGACTCAAAAAGCAAACCGCTACACAACAAGGGACAGTGAAGAAAGGCTCAAATCTCTATAATGCGTCTTTAATTAGTTGACACAAAAAAAATCTGCTAACGATGTTATTATTGACTCAAACTGTGCAAATACAAATGAGCTACAAAGGCTGTATCTTCACTGCTTCTAGGACTTTACCTGTGACATTGAAGAAGACGCTGTGGTTGCCAAAGGTGGTGCAGGCGTACAGACCAGAGTCCGTCAGCTCCACAGCCTCGATCTCCAGCTGGCCACTGCGGATGCGTGTGTGTTCTCCATCCACTACAGCCACATGGTCTTTGGTCCAGTTGACAGCATGGGGGGAGTCCTTGGCAAAGCAACTCAGATCCAGACGATCCCCAAGATAGAGGGTGAACAGCTCTGCCTGCGTTTCCACAGAGACTACAGAAGAAGCACAACATGGTTTTACTTAAAGGCTCAAATGGGCTATTTACCACTCGGAAGCATTAAACACTTACAAACACATAAGACTCCATGAACACATGAAAGAGTTTGTATATTTGGTGTACACTAGGAAATACACTGCAAGTTCTTCACAATAAGATAACAACTAGGTTTATTTCAACTGAAAAACAAATTACCATATCTTAAAATAAAAAAAATCTGCACTGATGGGCCTAAAATGTTCATAGTGGTCTCACATAGAACAGGACTGTATCTGTAAACATATGTAAAAAGTACTTCAATCACAAAACAGAGTCTTAAAGACATGAGAAAAGTCGTTCCTCGATTTCCTCCCACCTGCCTGACCTCTTCTCCAAATTAAATCGCATCCCAAATTAGTTAAGGCCCCATCGTCGGGCAGGCAAGAAGCTACTTGGGAGAGGAAGGTGAAATTCAATTAGAGGGATGAGGAGAGGGGAGGTGTTACGAAGAAAGACACCTGAGCCCCCCTGTTCTAAATGACTACATAGTCGGCAAGGGGGAGGGAGTAACCTGATTACACTGACACGTTGTCCATCACTGTGGTGTTGTTTGTCTAGTTACAAAAGGTAAAGATTGTCACTGGCCAACTTGCTAGACATTCTTGCTTTCGGGTGACACTTTGATGCAAAAAGGTACACAAGGTACACAGTTCTGATTAAGTAAATTAGCATCCTAATTTTGTGGACATAAGCAATGTAATTAATGATTATTCTCAGCATTCAATAATTGCTTCTGCTCATGATTTTCTTGATAATTATTATTTCATAAACTGACACAAAACAGCGAAATCTGTGACTTTCCTGAAAGCCCAAGGTGATATTCAAGTATTAATAGTTCAACCAGCAGTTCAAAACATACAGAAACTCATGATATAAAACATGCAAAGAAAAGAAGTAACACTCCTGTAAATGATGGACACACATTGTCTGTTTTTTTCTTTAAAAGCTACTTAAATGATTATTAAAATGGCTGTAATTTTATATCAACTGTTTCATTAATTGATTAAACACTGTGCTTCTAATTGACATGGTGCTGTTGTTTCTGCCAGGCAGCATCTCCACAGCCCTCTGAGGCAGTGCTATAATGCAATGTCTGACTACTTTCACTTGTTTTTCTGCCCCCAATTTCCTATGTAGCTCCTCAGCACAAAAACAAACTGTTTAAGATAATCAAATATCAAATGGTGAACACTCCCTCAAGATGAATTATTCTGAGCTAGTCTCAAAGCACACTGTGTTTTTAGAAAAGCGTTTCGTTTTGATCACAACAGGAAGCACATCTATACAGAAGGACTTCAGGACAACATCAGCAAACCTGACTAATCCCTCCCACCATCACAACAAAGGACTCCAAACAATAAAGGGGAAGAGGGAGCAGGGAGAGCATGCTAGTGAGCATGTGCACAGGAGCGAGCGAGACAGGGCCTGCAGTGGCAGGTTCTAGTGCCAGTTGCTATGGTGACCCCACTTGGGCCTAGTAAAGGTATTTCCTGGATCACATATGTCTGACAGGCCCTTAATCCCAGCAGGAAAAGGGGCCAGGGGGTAGGATCAACTTTCTCCTCAAAAACAAAACCAAATGGGGGAAAGCAGAAGTGGCATTTAGATCACGTCTACGTAAAGAAATCTAAATTTAAAAATGAAATTTTCATGCAAGAACCATTTGACTTCATATTATTGTTTACGTGCTTTTTTGTAGAGAGTTTTGTCTATAGTGACACAATGACATGAAAGTAACGATCCCTCCTACGATTTGCCCCGTTTTCACAAAGCACACCAGGTTACATGACAACGTACATCTGATGAGGAACTGGACTCACAGATCAGCTGACCAAGTCATTTCATGGTTGGGACATTATCCAATAAAACCAACAAATACATGTCTTTAATAACACCTGTGTCATATGATGCACCTTGCTGACAGTATCTTATGCCACACAAACCATTCCTGTGTCCTACAATCACAGAGTGCTGAGTGTCCCGTCCATTACACCTCCGCTCAGTGTCTTCCTGCTCACTTCATCCATCGGTATTGTTTCTAATGCAGCCAAATTCACAATACTTATTGTTGTCATTTGTATACTTTTCTGCTTTTCACACAAGTTAAAATTTAACAAACAGTGATCAACTGCGGCCCATAAACGTTACATGTTTGTCAGCTGTCATTCCAAAGATGCTGCAGTGTTAAATCACAGCTTTTCTAATCTCAACATCATCTGACAGAATCCACATAAATTCTGGTTATTGCCAACAGTTCTACTGTGTATTCAGCTATACTGGCTGTTAAAATGAATGCTGCCATGTAAGTTAGAGGCAACAAAAAGTTTTTTTAACTTTACTGACACTATGACACACAGCTGCTACCTTCAAGGGCTCTGTTGTCCCTGTACACACTTAAACACACGGCCAGTGTTTTCAGACTTACACACTCTTGGGATCACTTTGGTGTAACAAAAATGCTGTTTTTAAAACCGAGAAAGAGGCGCATGTACAAATTTCACTAGGTAAATGGGGACATGCTGTTAGTGACGGCCTACAGCTATCTAACCTGGGCACAGCCTTAGAACAAGGTCTTTGTGCTGCGTGTGGAGGCTGCCCAGTATCTTTTTGTCCCTGCCCTCTAAATAGGGATGCCACTGATAAGACTGTCAACATCCCAGCTGTTAATCTCACTCCAGACATCATAAAACACCCATAAAGGCTGTAAACTGCACTAGTTGCTCTATTCTAGACCACAGACAAGACCATTTGTGCTTTTGTGACAACCTTCTTAAAACTGGAGTAAGATTTAACACAATGCAGCCAAAGCAACCCAATCATTCTCTAAAAAACTTACAGCCAACATCTTTCTGGCAAAGTTGGTGTATAAATGTCATCCTAAAAAATAGCTACACAGTTATATCACTCGCAGTAAATTTATTTTCAGCTCTTCACAGGGAGGTCAGTGCCAAGTTTTCACACTTCCTTTGAATCTGAGGATGTTTCATCTCAGTTAAGCTTCCTGCAACTATGATTGGATTAAAATGGATTGAGGCCCACAGTTTCAGAAAGCAACCCACCTGGAATGGTCTCTCATGACTTTTTTCAACCATCTGGAAAAATTGATTGACATCATTTATAATCAGCCTAATTACATAAATCATGAAAGGAATTTTGGAGGAGAAGAATACAGCGAGAGGTTTTAAAAACAAATAGGAAAAGCTCACTAGTCTGTAAATGCAAGACCAACTAAAAGGAAGAGTTGGCGCCAGTCTATGGAACTTTCTCTGACTACAACATAGGAAGCAATATGCCGCGTGAATGACTTCTGGGATTTCCTGCTCTCACTGGAGTGATGGTTGAATGCAGGAAAGTCAGGGTAGTCGAGGCTCTACAGTGGCACACAGAGAAAAATGGCTATGGCAAGTTTCCTGATTTGCTGAGTTGACCACACCAGAGTGAAGGGGTGGGTGACGTGCAGAGAGGACTGATAACAGACAAAGGGCAGCGCTGGCAGGAAGAAAAAGAATAGGACAATGCCCATTAGCAAGCCCCAAAATTTCACAGAGCAAGTGTCCCTCCTTAAAGCACTCCAGTGGAGGAGCTTTTCATTCTTAAATGAGCCACTGACAATCAGCATAGATTAACACTTGTAAGCTACAAGGGCTGCTGCACGCAGCAAAGTTGTTCCAGTGTTATTCAGATGAGTTCAGCTACTTTTACACTATGTTTTTAACGGACAAACACAATAAAAGCAGGAACTCTTTAAGAAATACGTGAATGTTGGTTTTATCCCCATTTCGTATACTGTGGATCTGCCTCGGTCAAGGGTTTACATAGTTTGAGAAATTCCAATAAAAATGGCTTGCAGAGACATGTCGCTAAATACATGAGAAGCCCATTACACTCAAACAATACATGCATCACTGGCCTTCCGGGCTATTTTGTTGTATTCATCCTTTGCATCAATTATTAGGGACAGCAAGAACTGTAAACGTCATGTCACTGCCTTTTGTCTTTGGTATGTGGAAGAAGCTTGCTGAACAAGTTACTGATCCCCTGACTTTACTGGAAACTCTAGCATGATTTTTACCATTGTCCAATTGTTTTTGCTCTTTGAATATAAACTGAAATCCTACTTACTATTTCTAACTGTGTACAAGATGCATTAATAAAGCATTATTTCAACTCTGCACTGCACTATTTCCATCCAAATCTAGCTCACCCTGTATGCCCTTTGGATTTCATCATTTTCAGGTGATATGCATTCATACAATGGGGCTAGTGTGCCCTAAAGTGATTATCACCTTTAATTAAGGTGTGCGTGATTATCAGGCAGTTTCATTACCTTAAGTAACTTCAATGAAAAAACTAATTAAACTGACACTGCAATGTCAAAAATTGTAAATTGCGGTTTAAAAAGACACGATACTCTTGAAATGGCTAAATTATTGAATTGCGACCACAGAACAATCAGACATTTAGTAACAAATGATCAGCGAGGTTTCAAAGAAGCCCATGTAGGCGAAAAAGCTAAAATTAACTGCAAAACACTGAATAAAAATTAAGTGTGAAGCCATCAGGAAGTCATTATCCTGCAGTATCACCATATTCCTTAACTGCAACCTACCTGGAGTGTCCACAAGCACCAAGTGTCAAGTGCTCAGAGCTATGACAAGGTAAACAAGACTGAAGCACAATCCCCAGCAAATAAGATTCACAAATTGGAGCGTCAACATCAGACCATGAGAGATTTTCTATAGGATTTTGGGACAGGGGCTGCACAGCGGCGTAGTGGTAAGCACTTTCGCCTTGCAGCGAGAAGATCCCTGGTTCGCGTCCCGGCTTTCCCGGGATCTTTCTGCATGGAGTTTGCATGTTCTCCCTGTGCATGCGTGGGTTTTCTCCAGGTACTCCGGCTTCCTCCCACAGTCCAAAAATATGCTGAGGTTAATTGATCATTCTAAATTGCCCGTAGGTGTGAATGTGTGAGTGATTGTTTGTCTTTGTATGTAGCCCTGCGACAGACTGGCGACCTGTCTAGGGTGTCCCCTGCCTTCGCCCGAGTCAGCTGGGATAGGCTCCAGCCCCCCCCGCGACCCTAGTGAGGATTAAGCAGTGTATAGATAATGGATGGATGGATTTTGGGACAGATAAAATGGAAGTGACTCTGAGTCAGTCCGGCAAGGTGGATGAGGGGTACAGGTGTGGGCTGGTTCTTCTGTGGTTGAAAATGGACTGAAAATCAACTCCTGAGCTGCCCGTTTCTTGTAGATGCTTTCTTCAACCAGTGATACAGTAAGGACTCAGGACAACGCTCTATCAGATGCATCCAACAACTCCACTGCACGACTAACCAGGCCTCATAGATGACTGAATAAAGACCTGGTCCATTTTCACAAATGATTAAATCGGATTCAGAACTTCTGGGCCTTTTAGAAAAGATGAGATTTACACAAAAGGAGCGCATCACACCTTTTTGAACAGCATTTGGGAGGCTACAGGTGCTGTTTCAGCCAATGTTGATCATCAACACATGGAGAAACTGACAGAATCCACAGATAAAAGGTTTAGGGTAGTTCTTGAAAAGATTGGTTACTGTATTAACCACGGAATACTTTTGAAAGGTCAGCAATGTTATTTAATGATCATTTTGTGTTACTTATTTGTTACACTAACTCTAAAAATTAATTTGGAAAAAAAAACTTTTGTAATTTAGTTGCCGAATAATTCAACATACCACTTTAAATGTGGTTATGTGATGCGATTTTTTTCAGGATAAGCTGAAAAGATAAAATAATTATTTTATCACCACAGGCATGCAACATTAATAGGCTGCTATTAAATAACTATTTTATCTTTGTTCAGTTCTGACTGCAGAAACAGAAAATAAATTATATGGTGTTTGTCTTCAACAAAAACATCTGGACCACAGAAACCAGAAGGAAGCTAGTAATAGACTGATGCTGTTTTTATGATAACACTTTTTTAATGTCAGTATAGTCCAATAACAACATAGCTGTATTCATGCTCATTTCATTGACAACATCCAAACCATTAAATAATGCTTTGTTCTCCGTCTGTCTTATTTCTTATCAAATGTTGATTTAGTTAAAGAGTGGCTGAATATAAATAAACACAAGACAAATAAACCTTTTCATGCTGTTCAGGAGTTTAACTGTAGACAGAGATCTCTACAGAAGACCTGGAAAGACTAATGCAACACAACTTGTGTTCACACAATAACAACAATTTACTCCTACTCTCGAGTCAGCAGGGCTATGCTCCTCTGGGCCTCCATTTCTGTCTGGAAAGTCCTTCTCAGAACTGTGGCAGCTCCAGATTTTAAGAGCCCTCCACTGAAGGGTCAGCAGCTCCTCCACTGTGACTGACAGCAGGGCATCGAGGCAAAGAAATCCACCAAGAATAACATATAAATAACTTCTTGACATTTCACTGTTAGAAAAAAATATACAGAGATTAAGATGATGTTCAGCCAAAAACACAGTGGAGTTTCTCTGAATGATCTCACTGCAGAAAAGTTTAAGGGGCTGTAATTATTTGAATGGCTGCCCATGAAGAAAAACAATGAACTTAATTTGTTCACAGAATATTCTTTTCTTATGTGAACAACACGCAAGAAAAAAATACCCAAGACAAACAATGAGGCTTGCATAAAACAAGACCATTTCCATATAACTATTTTGTTTCTCCACCCAAGACAAAAGGAATGCAACCAAATGCCTCTGCTGTGATTGTTTGTCGACAGCTGAAGCCATCCGTCACCCAGCAGGGAAGTGGGGGGAAAGTGAAGCATTCCCAAGCAAAAGTCGGTGGGGGAGCTGGAGGAAAAGTACGGAGGCGCATAGATAGTACCTGGCCATTTGGTGATCAAGAACTGGGTGGAGTGTAAATGCATCAGACTTCCCCCACCCGGGTGGAAATTTATGGCTCACCTTAGAAGACAAACATTCTCCTCAGAAAACCTATCCTTGAGGATAAGGAAGGGTTTAAAGTTGCATCTTCTTTTCTTTTTTCCCAAAAACAGGCTAATTTATAGTTCCCTGGCAGTTAACTCCTCTCTCAGTGACAACAAATACCTTTTCATTACAAAGGAGGAGAGAAGCAGGGACTGCTAGGTAGCTGCCCTTGGGCTACAGATGGGAGTCATTTACTCCTCCCTGTCCCACTGTTGGCTTAAACACAGCCGCACCAAGTTTATTTTAGGGTTTAAAGCCCAAGAGAGACCCTCTTGCTTAATTACTTCAATTATAATGCTCGGCTTTATCATATTCTTTTGCTGCTTTCCACTTCCGACTGCTGAGTGTAAACATCCAAACCCATCTACCCACAAATCCAGGCAGCTATTACACTGCTGGACTGTATCCAAGAAACACATTTTTAAGGATTTGATTTCAGTGCCTCTTTCCTCTTTTCAGAAGTGAACTTGTGTTACAGCCAGACCGGGATAAATTCTTTACAGAAAGTCTGATAACGTTGTCCAGTTTAAAAACAAGAAAATGACAATACACTCAGTTGTGTCAAAAATATTTGTTGTAAATCCATTTCTAACAAGTTCAGGAGTATGAATTAGTTTAATTAGCCAGGAAAAAAGAGAAGGTGTAATTGAAAGTCAGAAACACAGTTGTGCCACATCTGACGCACTAAAGTGCACCCAAACAACTTCAGACTCAGGCAAATGGGGGTGGTGAGGGAGGACTGACGCTACAAAGACAGACTTCACCAAAGTCTGGAGTGTGTTAGGATTACATTCCTGTACAAAGAACAAAGCTTTGCTTATCAATGGACCGTTTCTCAAGGCAAAGAGTCAAGATAAGTCAGACCTAATACATTTATAAGTTCAAACAGTTATATGATATTTCATAATACTGCAACCAGAACTGGGGTTAAAAAAAAGCACTGTACAATTGGAGTCTTAGTAGCTTTAAGTTATCAAGCCATCTTACCTTCATCTGTGCTGGCAGGCCGGCACTGGGTCCTTAAAACTTGGGCGAATAAAACCAGAAACAGAAGTTTACTTGGCCTCATCAGCATCCTGCTGAGGGAGCTACAACTGTTGGCTTTTCTGCGACTGGAACTCCATTCAGATCTTTGGGGCATCAGCAGCGGGTCATTCACAGGGCACAACTACAAAACATGTAAACAACAAAAACAGATCAGCAAGCTTCATTCCTTTACAAGTCGGTTATCAACAAGGAAAAAATAAGTCAGAATCAATTCAGGATACAATCTTTTTAGATAGAAAGAAACATTTGCTTTGACTAAACCACACTTTGATCTGCAAAATTGAAACTGGGCCGAAAACTGAAACTAATTGGTGAAATAAACTCCCTGTAATAAAGACAGTTTTTACTGATTGCGATCAGTATTTTTGTTGACAAGGAAATTCTACACCCACCAAAAAGAAGAACATATTCTGTATGTCTACAAGGTTCAAGGTAGGTACCTACGTATTCAAGCTGCTTGTACAAAACACTGATAAGAAAATGCAGAGCACCGGGCCCACTGTGATAGCTTAAACAAACAAATAGCGGATATGTCCTGCTCAGTTCTTAGGAATGAATTGTTTTGTTTCCAAAACTTCAACGTAACTATTGAACTATTTCACACTGTCATCATACTCTGACACTGTCGCATCAAGTCTTATTTTTTCTGTTCATGCAGTACCCTCCAAACTGGGGAGTGGGTGACCCTCACATGCACATCTGCTTGAATCATCACCTCTGCAGCATCTGGCCACAGAGATTAGCACTTGCCCAGAACCCCCCTTAAAGAATCTGTTAGAGACAAAAAAAACTACAGGCCGTTACGTGACACCCTTGAGGAGAGAGACTGCCAGGCCATCATTTCCACGCTGAGAGATCTATCACCTAACAGTTGGTTTTGGTTCCCAAACCCAAATTGACCCCCCTGCAACCATTTGCTCCTATGAGTTGTCCACAAGTGTCAAAGAAATTCATACCTGATATCACAGGCTAATCATGGAAGCCTTTAAAAATCAATTCATTTACAAATTGATCCATAATATCAAAGTCCATTCTGTAAAACAACAACAACAGGCTCACATCAGTCAAAGAAAGCCCAGCTTGGTTAACATTTTCACATACTGTTCTGCACAGATGCAGCTGTGGTTTCCTTTAGGAGGTAATCGCTTGTACGAGTGTTCCTCACTGAAACAGTCATTGTGTTCCCCTCAAAACCAATTCAATTTCACTTTCCAAGAATGGTCTAGTGTTCCAGCAGCTGAGCTGGGTCAGGGGGGTCCAAGGGGGATAAAGAAGCTTGGTCATCTCTGCTCTGTAAGCTGTGAGTCAGTGTTTGGGAAGCCTCCAACAAAGTGCTTCTGCTGCCAGACAGAAGGAACCGCAAAGAGCAGCCGAACACGTTCCCTGGGCCCTCGTCACTACAACAACCGTGAATATTTGAAAGCGGAGGAAGTAGCTTCTTCAGAGTATGACGGGACATTTTGTCATCATCCACTCCCTTGGGAGCACGAGTAAAACATACTTTATGTCTTACTATCCACATCCAGGGCATGCTCCTAGTGAATGTGGGAGCTAACTGAGGCTGACTCATGTAACCAAAATCTGTTATTTTTAGCCAATATTATAATGTCAAAGTGATGTATCTACCTGCCAATTTTTAGCTCATTAATCAACAGCAAAATATAATGCTCCAGCTTTTTTTTAATTTTTTTATTTTGTAAAACTCAAACTAGGCCTGAACAATAAATTCAAACACTATGGAAATAGCAAAATGGCTCAGTGCAATGACCGAGTCACAGGAACTGCAATTTTTTTTTGAGAAAAATGTCAAATCTGTTGCAACAGATCAATGCAAATGAAACACTGTGCCAGAGATTCTTTAATTTCGTTGTACATCATGTGTGTAAATTGACAATTAAAAAGCATTCTAGAGATGCTCGAGTCTATAAATCAGATTCTCCTGACAACAGGGAACATGCTTGTTTGGTGCAAAATGCAGGAAAAAAAAATATCACAGAATGATTTCTAAATATATGCATTTTTTTTCCAGTGGAAATGAAAAGCTAAAATAACCCTCCCCACTATTATTGTGACTCACAATATTGAGATTCAGCACTTGCTCACACCAAATTTGAGGAATCTTAAAGAAGGTAGAAATAATACATGTTGTATTTTAAAATACATATAGCAAGTGATGTACTGGTATCAAAAATATGAACATCAAAAATATGTAATACATCAAGCTCAAAAATTTAGTTATTTTTCTACTTACATTGATAAATCAAGACTCATTTCTTTGTGTATTTAATGAAGTCTCAGATGGACAAAAGTACATCTTTCTTTGTTTTCCTCCTTTTTAAAAACAATATATAAAATTTGAGAAGACACTCTGATTTACAGTAATGACACAAGGGATTAAAGGAAAAAAAAATTACACACACGTCTCATCCCAGGGAGCTCTCACATACTTCAGTCCTGCACTGTTGCCACTGAGCATTTAAAACTCTTCCACTGGGCCAGGTAGGATAAAAGTGTATAAAATGCTTCTTATTTATATCCAGTTTTATTTGGATTGTGTGAGGCCTAAAAGGAAAGTCTACACTAGAGGTGAGCGATCAGGGAAAAATATCTAATTGCAATTTTTCAGATGGATATTGCGATTTGCTTTGCAATACGTTTTTTAAAAGTCAAGCTTCAGTTTAATATTCAGTGTGTAGTTGATTTAAAACATGCGATGGAGCACTATGACATGAAAGTGTGACTGTAACACAAAGATGCCAGCAGTTTCAACCCTCAGTCAGTCGTACCGCATGGCATAAATCCTAAATTGCAGTCGTTTTAATTTGCTCACTGCATTGTTTCAAATTGTGTCTTTCACTTTAAAGTCGATTAATTGTTCAAGGCCTCGATAGCCAGACCAACACCCGCCCATAATTACATTTTGACGTTACTCCTTTTAGTGCTCAACTGTCTTTTTTGCTACTTTTAGTACATTTTCTGGCAAAAATCCTATAAATTACAGAACAATCCTTAGCTTATAAACATTGACAACTCAGGAAATAAATATCCTAGAAAGAACATCTTCATTGTACAATTTTCTGCAGTAGAAAAGAGGTATTCCCAGTATTTTTCTATGCTTTTAAGAAATTAAAGCATTCTCCTGAAAGTCGGCCAAACTAAAAGGGGATCGACTAAACACATTAGAACACGCAAGACACATTTAGCTTCCCTCATTATACAAAGACAAAGGTTACAGGCCGAACCCATAACACGGCCTGCACCATAATTACTGTTCACTGTCACCCATGCATAAAATTCCTCAGCTCCCAATTTCTGTAGTCCCCCCCTCCCAGTCCAGTCTGCACTTCCAGCCAGCAACAGGCCAGTCTGCTCATGGCTGCAGTTCAGTGGACAGAAGAGCATCAGACCATTCCCTAAGGCTACTGTTTTCACAAAAACACACACTTGTTGTTTTTTTTTTCTTCTTTGCAGCCACACAATCTGAATTGGTGGTTCACCATCAGCGTGCCTCCGCCAGCAGATCAGGTGACACCAGATTACACTCAAATGTAAAGACAATTAATGTCAAGCCATCTGACACGCTGCCATTTGGTTCCACGCTTAATCCCTCTCCGGCACTTCTCAGCATGTGTGTTTACATTATTCTGTCAAAAAACCTGCAAAGAATATGTTTAGAATCAGCCTAAAACATCCTGCATTTTTTCCCTAAACGCCTAGAAAACAACTACATTACAAAACTTGTCTACTGGTGTCAAGGAAACCCTTACTTCCACACTACATTTCTTAACAGATTAAGATAAAATACAGAGGAGCAGCTTTGGTAAATTAAAGGACAGAAGTATTCCTCACTTCCCATTATATGGTTCAGGAAAAAAACTTTTTTCCTCTGGTGAACTCCCTGCGGACATGCTGCTTTCCTAAACCATCCATCTTCTCCCTTTGCCTCTGTAACATAACATTTTAGAGCTTTACATAACATCAGGCCGGGCCCTTCCAGACCATGACAGATGTAGTAATGATGGCCGTCCGCAGAGAATTTTTAGATGTGGCATCACAGCATTTCTCAATAATTAATATACCCCATGATTTAAAGAGAAAGAAAGAAAGAAAGAAAGAAAGAAAGAAAGAAAGAAAGAAAGAAAGAAAGAATGTTGTGAAGTGAACTTTGCTGGGTTGGATGTTTGAGCCTGTAAATGGGTCAGAGAAATGAGCATTTATAGCAGATTGAAGGGATTAATGTAAATATTAAATAAAGAAGCTCAGTAAAGCCACTGGTTGAAGGGCATCGTGCAGTTTTTAAGAAATTAAATGATCTAATCTCACTAAAAGGCACCTGATATGAGCTCCAGGAAACAACCTGTCCTTATGCTTGCTGTTTTATTCCCAAACACAGATTAGACTGGGGAGCTACTAAACAATAAACCAGGAGAGAAAGCAACATGTGTACGAAAAGAGGGTTTTCCCATTTAACTGATGCACAGCAGAGAAGTATTTCCTAAAGGTTGAATGTCACTAAATATCTGCTACCCACTTTGGAAACCACAGTTGGTAAATGTTCTTGTTTTTGCTCCTCGACAGCATGAGATCAGTGCAAACAGCAGCTAACAACCAGATGAAGCTAAATCACAGAGGAGGAATAAAAAGCTCACCTTACTGGCGGGGAGCTGTGGATCAGCCAGTGTCGGTCAGATAAGGAAGACTCCCGAGCTCAAGACTGGATGCAGGAAAACTTGTCGAAAACAGTTAAATCCAGGCTTCGGCGTCCCGTTAACGAAGCTGTCCACGTTTAGCTAACAGGTTTGCGCATATTTTAGCCAAACTTGCGCGACACGAGAAAAAGAGTGTTTCGTCCCCACTCGGAAAAGCCCGAAAAACCAACGGAGGGGAGAAAATAACTTCTTAAACAGAGTTGAAAATGTTAAGTTTTCACCTTAACATCCCAGCTTGTTTTTTAATCTTACCTAGCTAAACAGGTCCGAAGTTAGTACGTGAGTGCAGCCTCTGCGCCAGAGTCCCTTTATCCCAAAAACGCTTCACTTGGCGATGAAATTTTTGTCTCCTCGCGTCCGAAAACTGAGTCCTAAAGTTGTTCAACTCGCTCTAACAAAATGTCCGAAAACGAAACGTCGTTCAGAGCTCTGTTTTTCACCAATGAGAATCACTTAAAGTCAATCCTAGAAAGTATTTTTTCACCATTCCTGGCGGAGAAATGCTGTTAAACAACGAGAGTCCGAGCAGCTACAAACCTCCCCCCTTAAATCTCAGAGTGCGCATCCTCCGGACCACCGTCAAGAAAACCACTCTGAGCACACACACCACTTCCTGTCTGCTGCTGTAATACACAACACAGGAAGGAGAATAACTTGTATATTTAAATCATATCAGGGAGCACAAACTGGCTGTGTAACTCTACTGAACTGAAATAAAAATATTATTGTTGTCTAGGTTAGTGATTAGTTCCCCCATTTATTTTTAGCACGACATTCTATATTCATATATTTTAGTATTTTTTTTTATGTTTTACTGGATTTTTGTATGTTTCATTTTTATTTATTTGCATTTGTATGCTTTAGCACTTAATTGATGCACCTGTAAACAATAAAACTTTTTAGATATAAAACATTACACAAGATTAAAGGAGAAATATTTTATAATATACTAAAGGGAAGACGGAAATGGTGGTTGGTAAAAATAGAAAAATAGTTTTTTTCTCTCTGTGTGAGTTTTAAACGATCACAAAAGCACATTTCTTATGTGTCTTTTTTTTTATTTGAGTTAACGCAGGAGTTTATTTATTGCTCTTTAGTGTTTTTCCATTGATGTAGATAATAAAAAAAAATAAATGTTTAATTTCATTAAATCAGACTTGGTTACGCTTCATTGAGTACCACAGGGTACAAGTACTGAAAATTCAGTTTATCTTATAACCAGAAGTGCAGGCGATGCAGTAAAAGTGCTTGAAGGAGTGTATGAATGTGCTAAGATATGTACAGTATATACACTGCATGTAAGTATGCAAGATATGTAAATATAAATAAATCCAAAATGTCTATTGTATTTTGTATATACACTGTGAGTATATACATTATGATGCAGTATTAACAGAATGCACAAATAAGATGTAGATAATATAAGTGGCAAGATAAAGAACAATATAAAGATTGATATATGTAAATGTGCAGAAAAAATGACTGTATGAGGAGTGAAAATTTTAACAGTATAGAAAGTGCGTGTTTTATTTTGAAGGTCCAATCGCCTAAACTCTGTCTGTTCCTCTCTGGCTTGACGCGGGACTGCTCCCCCTGCCATCCACAGCTCCTCTCTCCAGCCGAGTCCGCAGACTCTCCACGCCGCTCTGTGCATCCTGCGACCCGAGACATTCACCACACGTAGTCTGGTGCTCTTACTATAGATAGTTACAGTCTTCCTAGGTTACATTTCAACCACCACAGTGGACACAAACAGGACAAAGTCACCACAAACACCGTCCTGGTCACAACAAAAGACACTAGGCCTGCAGAAAAACATTCATTAGACACATCAGCACTACCAAACACATTTTAAAATGATCCTCTAACACAGGGGTGTCAAACTCATTTTAATTCAAGGGCCACGTTCAGCCCAGTATGATCTCCAGTGGGCCGGACCAGTTAAATTACAGCATATTAACCCATAAATCATGACAGCTCTAAATTTTTCCTTTGTTTTCGTGCAAAAAAGTATGCTCTAAAAAGTTCACATTTAATGAATAAAACATTACGAACAACCTGAACTTTCTTCAGAAAAATGAATTCAGTTTCAGAAATAATAAGCCTCAGTTTATCATTTGCATATTACAACTTCCAGATCACAGAGTGCCTACAAAAAGGCACAAAACATTTAGTCATCATCAAAACAACAGTCAGACAACAAAAGACAAAAAAACAACAAAAAACAAGACAAAATATTACAAAAAGGAGACACAAAATGACAACAACCAGAACAAAATGACAAAAAAATGAGACAAATGACACAAAACAAAACAGAAGAGATAAAAAAAAATTAGGCAAAAATGTTACAAAGCGCCAAAAAATGGACAAATTACAAAAACGAGACCAAAAAATTGCACAAACGACACAAGTGAGACAGAAAAACACAAAACCATACACAAATCAATGAATGAAGCGGAACACAAAATGAGAAAAATAAGACAAAAAGTAAACAAAAATTACAAAAACATGAGACAAATAACAAAAGTCAGACAAAAAAGACAAAAAACAACAAAAACAAGACAAAATATTACAAAAATGAGACACAAAGCCACTAAAGAACAATGAGCAATGTAGTATTTTACTTTATGATCAAAACAACTTGTCTAGAAATTATTTTAAATTTACAGTTTTACTAATTTACAATCTGCAGTTAATTAGTCTTCTCTGTACATTTCACTCTTTACAAAATTGTCCCAGGGGCCGGATTGGACCCTCTGGAGGGCCAGTTTTGGCCCACGGGCCGCATGTTTGACACTTCTGCTCTAACATCTGCCACACTGTAAAAATAAACATGCAACTTAAAAATAATTTCCAACATCAGATCCTTAAAATCTAGAGTTATATTAGGCAAGTTAGGAGCTTTTACTTGTTTGCATAGATACTTCCATCAACTCATACTTGAAGAATCAACAAGTCCTTTTTTTGTCATACCAACAAGGAAATTTCAAGTTGTACAATCCTAAATCCTAATTGAAGCTACATAGAATGGAGAATAAAACTGACAAGCTTCTATTCATATCTGTAGTTGTAATAACACTCAGTAGTTTGTTGAACTGATCTGTAATATGGGGTTGTACAAACGTAATAATTAAAGTTGTCTCAACTAAGCATCGTATTGAATTAACGGAACTTTTTAAGGCAGCCAGGTTACTTCTGTTGAAGTTTTACTAACCAGTTCAGTCAGAATCACTGACAGACAAACTTTAACCAGAGTAGAGATGTTTTGTGACCGAATATATGGACTTGAATACTAATTCATTGACAGAAACTAAACACTTTCATCAACTTCTTGTTCAAGGCTGTCTATAAAACAGCTTTACTGTGCCGGCGTATGGATCGTATGCTTTGGCAGAATTTCAAAGAGCATTAGAATTTCAAATGTGTCTGCCTGCTCAGCACACAAAGTTTTGCTGTGCCTGATCAAACACATAGTTCATATCTGAGGAGCTCATATGGTCTTTGATTTCGTGTCACGACTGACAAATGATTGACGACTGAAGCTGCAGAGACACATGAAGCCCAGCTTCTTAGTTAGATTAAAGTGAGAGATGACAAAGGAAACTGCTGTGTTTCAACATGTGTTGGCCTTTTATCTTCCATGCAACATTAACCTTGTGTGGGGTTAAGAACATTTCTAAAATACCGTGACTTTATTATTAGCTGGCCTTTATTTGTCAACCAAAGTCTGCTTTTCCGGTCAGCACTGGAGTGTCCTATAGCCAGAAAAACAGCCTCATATGAAAATACTTCTGCTCTGCATTTCCAGAAGCTACATAATTTTACTGCTTGTTCTCGTCTGAGAAAGCAAACATTGTCTGATTGCAGGTATATTGACTGTAACACAGGCTCCAAATTGATCTACTATCAGCAAACACAGGAGGATGTTGGCAGCCTGTTATAGGATGTGACTTCTTTGTTGGTGCGGTTCCACCTACAATACAAATGTTAGTGAACTGAAAGTACAAGAAGAGATCACAACAATAACTTTATAGTATATGTAAATAAGCAACACTGTATATAGAATGACAAACTGGAAAACACACATATCTTATATGTCATGAGTCTTTTCAATGCTCAGTCACTCAGTTAAAGGAGAATATTTAGATATGCTTTACAGCAATCTGCAGTTTTTAGCTGTACGTATTAAAGTCCTGTTACACTATCTTCAGTTTCAATAACTTTTCTTAAAGGGAGACTCTGTGATTGATTTTACACATCAAAGTCTGTTTATAGGATTTGAGGAGTACTAATCCATATGTGCAGCAGTTGTATGCAGGGTTTGTGGCTCCACGGGGATCTGCATGAAGTCTGATGAACTGCCTCAAGGGCAGCAGTTGAGGCGATTTATTAGACTTCAGTATCATTTGGGCTAGAAAAGTTTGAAAAAATGTGGGAGATGACATTAAAAAGAAGTGAGCTTCACAATTCTTAGTAGCCTTGGCTGCAGTTACTTGTATAATACATCTGGATCTTTAACTAAACAGTTGGTGGTCGTAAAGAAGAACAATATGTGGAATCATAAAAGCTGCACTACTTTTTAAAAAGTGTCAGCTGTTGCACAATGACACTGACACTGTTGTACAACGTAAACCAAAAAAAATTATTTTTTTTTATTTTATATATATATATATATATATATATGTGTGTGTGTGTGTGTGTGTGTGTGTGTGTGTGTGTGGTGTGTGTGTGTGTGTGTGTGTTTAAATTGTCATTGGTAAGAAAAAACACAGGGACTTGTTTGACTTGATGTTAAAATGTTTTCAAGTTATTTACCATTTTTCAATAGTCTATATATTTTTTCTTTTTTTCAAATATTAGCAAATATCTATGAAATAACTATATTTTTGGCTGATTCAAATGCAGTGAAAAATAGTGTAATTTTACGGTCAAATGTTGTAAAGTAATTCCCACTCATAAAAACACTTTTTTTTTTTTTTTAGTGAGGTGTTATTTACAGTTTAGGTTTTTTCTGTAATTTTACAAGTTCTTATCTGTAATTTATTAAAACACGATAACAGTAAATTGTCCAAAACATCACAGCTAATATGCATTAAAAAACATTCTTTTTTTACTGTGCAGGAGTGTAGTGACAGATTGGATAAGTGTTATGTTTTTAGTTTTTTGTTGTTTTTTTTCAAGAAAAATTCAACATTTTGGCATTAGATTTATGAATTTTCTTGTAGAATGGGGGTGAGAACACTGATATCACTTCTGTGCCGGTATTATAAGTATGAAGGCTCACTTCAAGATCTATAAGCCTTATCAATTGTGACCTAAAACATAATTAGTAGTTAGCAGTAGCCAACAGATTAGAAACAGAATCCATTCAGACAAAACAGGATTCATTAAAGACAGACATTCATTAATCAATCTGCACCATCTATTCAACCACATCATCCAACCACTTTGACTCCACGATTACATCATTAGATGCAGAAAAAGCCATCAAGAAATTTGGATTTAGGGCATTTTTACAACTCACCAACTGCATTAGAACTAATAATCCCACCTCTCAAAGCACAAAACAACCATGTCCACACTTTCCATAACTGTTTTTTATTGTCATTGAGTCCCTTGCAGCTGTCATTTAATAAAACATTTCTATTACAGGTACACAAACTAAACATTTTCACCACAATTTGCCTCTATGCAGATGACATCCTATTTACCTGACAGACCTTCAACAGCCCTTTAAGAAATCTTTAGTCTCATCCATTTGCTCAAAAACCCCTGTTTACTGCTTAAATCAGTCTAAATCTAAAATTATATCACAATGTGAGGAAGCCTGGAATACTGCTTCATTAAATGACATTAAATAAAACTGGCATTAATATTCGCACCAAACAGAGCTTTCCCCTCTGAACAGTGGTGGACAGTAACTAAGTATATTTACTCTGGTTTAAATGTTGTACTTAAAATTTTGAGGTACTGATGCTTTACTATTCATAATCTCTTAATGCCGTGTATAATAGCTTCTTCAGTGTCAGTGAGACTGAACCAGTACTTTAAGGACTTTTCATACGTAACTTTTACTTCAAATGGAGTACTTTTAATTTGCTGTATTGGTATTTTATCTTAAGTATAGGTTTTGAATATTTCCTCCACCACCATCCATCTTCTAATTAAACTCTTGGCAAGAAATAAACACATATATCTCCCAGAATGTCAGCTCTTCCTGTAAATAACAGCGACTAACTTTGATGCCAAACAACACACTCTTAGTTTTAACATTTCTAAACTGTCTCTTTGTCAAACGCACTTTGAGTCCAAATGAACTTTCAACTTCAAACAGAGCTGCTGACGATGTAGCAGACGGAGTGTGCGTCTGACAACCGCATTCATACCAGAGAAAAACCAAGCATGTTTATTAGAGTCACTAACAGTGAGAGTTGGAGGTGCATGTGCCGCCATCAGCCACATCTTAGGATTTCAGCATCCACACACGACTGAGAAGATCTTTGATGCAACAGCAGTTTGGAACCCGACATTTTATAGATGTTTCTTTTTATTTTTGTGTCACTGATGAAGAATTCCCTTGAGATGTACACAAAGCTGTTAATAATATTAAAGAAAAACAGTTCTGCGCAGGACTTGAAAGCCCTGGCAGAACTCACAACATATGGTGATTGTTAATTCATTCGGTTGTTTATTGTTTTCCACGCATGATAGGAGACGAGTGGTATGTCAGAACCTCTGGAAATCTGGACTCCGGTCTGAGCAGAGGCAGCTCAGGGTGGTAAAATTTGTGAAAAACAGATGAGAGAAAATAAAGAGGGTAATTGCAGAGTAATAAAAGATGCTTGTTTTTAGACAAACTGTTTCTATAATGGTTCACTACTCCACATGAGAGAATAAAAGCTCATCTTATGTGGAGCTTCCTTGAAAAAAGACTCATCAATCATTAACCTGACTCTGGGATGTGTACATACCGTGGTAGCTGAAGCAGCTTGCCAACCAGACTAAACAGAAAGGCTATAAAATGAAGGCATAAAGTTTATGATTTTTTTTATTAATAATTACACAGTCCAGTTATTTTTATTTTTTTGCCTGTGAGGAAATGCTGCGATCCTGTTTACAAAGGAACAGATAATGTAAATGAGTCATTATGTGAGATAGGGCCAGGTCCATGTAGGCTTTAGAGTCGGTTGACAGCTGACAAAAGCTCAGGCTGAACACAGTCTGTTTCAAGGTGAGGTGGGGCATTTCTGATCACTCCTCATTTCCTTTCAGCGTAAGGAAATGTGCCGGACACTGTTAAAGTCAGGAATACCTTATGCAAAAGCAAACTGAAGGCAGGCTAAGCCGCACATCAGCATGAGAGCAAACACGCAGTCATGCAATCCTCAGAGTGAACAATATCGTCGCTTTGCATGATGATTTCCCTAGCAGCTTCTTCATCGCCCCAAAGTGGTGGCTTATTATCCTCGCTTTTTGTGTTTGCATTCCATTGTTACCGGGCAAGTACAAATATCCTCCTTTATACACAAAAACCTCAGTGAGGCCTTCCACTGCACTGCCTGCGTCCGGCCCTCATCCATCCATCAGCGGCGCCCCTGTTCTACACAGGGCCCCCCAAGCTCTGCTCACCACCCCCAGCCAGCTCTTTGACATAATGCTGTTGTTGCTTTCCGGGCCTTTATGCTGGCTGTTGTCTGAGGCAGATTGAAGACCCTTTGTGTGTGTCAGCCCCTGTCCTGAGTGGCCGGGAGGAACCTGCTGGGCTGCGAGCAGAGAGACAGGAATGCGCATATGAATGGGCCAGTGTGTGCCGCGCACCTGCTGACAGAGGAGCGGCGTGCCTCTATGAGTCTTAGTTCATCAGCATAACCATCTTGTTCAATTACACGTGCAGCTCGGTGTTGCGTTCCCTGCTCATTCACGCTGAATGGGAGTATTGTCACCGCCATTGTGAGTATTTTGTGGTTTAATATCGTAGAGGAGTTCTGAATGAATGAGGTGCCAGCTCCACCGCTTCAGTTGTGACTGATTGGCCTCCTCTAAATGCACTCATTTGCTTCTGCTCTTCTACATAACCAACATTTTCTTGAAGTATGAAGGCAATTTAGAGTCTGTCCGGTCTGATTTATATTAAAAAAGAGGCTCTGCAGGATCTGGTCTTTGTGTAAATAAATCTGATTAATTCAGTTCATCTGTTTTTTCTTCATTCCTTCTTTTTACTTCACCAGTAGTGGAAGATATTGAAAGATTCAGATTCTTTATCTCAGTAAAAGCAACAACGCTACACTGACATGCATAATGTTCATAGGAGTATTTTAACAAAATAAAAGTATTACAAGAAAAATGTTGAAATAAAGAAAGACAAGTAGTCGTATTGGAGAAAATGTTGCTGTGTATATGAGATTTGATTAATGTTACTGTCACACTCATGTATTAGTAAAACTTTAATTGATCGAGGTGGAGCTATTGTCAACTTCTTAATTGAGAGTTACGTAGGTTTTATGAGATTGTCATATACTTTCTGATTTAAACTTTTAAGAACGAGTTACAATTGCAGGCAGATGAATGTAGTAAGCAAAAAAGTGTTATACTTTCCTCTCAAATGTAAATATACATTTGGATAAAATGTAAATATTGGGTACACTATCATTCAAAAGTTTGGGATCACTTAGAAATGTTACTATTTTTGAAAGAAAATCTTTTTTTTTGAAATGAAGATAACATTGAATTCATCAGAAGCACAATCTAGACCTTGTTCATGTGGGAAATGACTATTCTAGCTCGAAACAGTTGATTTTTAATGGAATCAGCTGTTTAATGATGGAAGATGGAACTGAGACTGCACCTGCTGCACTTTAATCAGTCGGTTGCATATAGATTTTCTAACTTTTAATGTATTTTTACTATTTTTTTTTAATAAAAATACACTCCATGTTTTACTGTCCACGTCTTTTAATGCTGGCTTTTAACTACCAACAGATTTCGTTACGTGACTGGTGAAAACTATTTTCATAATGACAAGAAAGTTTCTTGACTTCTTGACTTGACTTGACTTAATGGGCCTTTGTTTCTTTGGGGGTACAGAGGAACATTTCCAGCATCCATCACTCCTGTGTTCTAATGCTACATTGGGTTAGCTAATGGTGTCGGAAGGTTAATTGATGATTAGAAAACCCTTGTGCAATTATGTTAGCACATGAATAAAAATCTGAGTTTTTAGGGGAAATTGTCTGGGTGACCCCAAACTTTTGAACAGTAATGTAGTGTATATTGAAGTAAAGATACTTTCAGTTCCTCCATTGTACTTCACAACATGAAGTATATATTGATGATGTGTGTAACTTCCACGACAGAGAAAGCTGCATCAGAATCAGGCCACATCTGTCATAAAAACACAACTGGTTCTAGTTTTTAAAGTTGGGCAATCATGACTTATTCACTCAAGAGGCTGCTTGGTAACTGAAAGAGAAAAACGGATGTAACAGTTGTTGTGCTTCATTTCTATTGCATCAGATTTCCTATTGTTGCAGTTGAAAGTTTATCAAAAGGGTTCAATAACATCAGTGTTTAGTGACTCACTATTAAAAGAATGTTCACTCTGTTTTGTGCAATTTTTGTTTGGACAACAATATAAATGTTTGCTACGGTTTTTCAAATCTCACTCTGAACTGGTGACAATAACAAATTCCAAAATTCTCCCAAGTGTCTCTTATCCATAGAGCCCAAAGTTGTTTTGGCCTCTCAGTGTTGCAGCTGTTACTGAATGAATTTTTTTGGATGTTTTTCAGGTGGAAGTTTCAAAAAACAGTCTAGACCAAAAGGGTTAATGCTCAGCATCAATTAGCTGATTGTGTATGATGTCATGTTGGGGAAAAAAAAAAGCCAAATTAAAACTGTTGTTCGGTCTTATGTGACATATACAGAATAATGAGAATAATTCTGAGTTATTTTTTGTTTGTTTGCTTTAATAGTGAAAAAAAAATGCAGAGCTTAATGACAAAAATATGTTGGAAAGCCAGTAATGGTGGAGTTAATGGAGTACAAACCCACATTAGTATATCTGAACCTGAAAATACTGCAAGTGTTTTATTACAGAGGCACTGAAAGAATGACATTAGCTGACTGATTTGGTTTATTTCGTCTCAAGGAGCATTTAAAATCCTCATGCATTATTGACCACATGCTGTTAATGAATACAGGTCTGAGAAACATGGGTGTAGATTTCATTTGAATACTGGAAGGGACACATTATGCTGGAGGTCTGTGAGCTTGAAACACTTCATTTCCTGCATTCTGGTGTATTTCTGTGTCTTTTCTATGTCAATTTATGGTGAATATATCATTTATAGTCACGTTTATCATCATAAAAAAAGACCCAGTGCTGAAGAAAAGTACAAATAATTGCCCCTATGAGAGGAATTGTTGTGTCCTACTAAGGTTAGTGTTTTTATCAGTTTTTTTTTTTTTCAAGATAAAGGTTTTCTGCATCTTTCATGTTTTTATTGGGGGATGGTAAATCTTGAGGGAGGCATATCCCTGTGTCCCACCTGAAGCCTGTGCCTATGCTGAGAGATTTACTCTCCTTAACTTGTGAATTTAATAAACAACAATCAATTCCCAAGCCATCAGCCTAAACTACAACAATACACAGAATACATGAAAAATAGGCATCCAAATTAAAAATTCCACAACATCGACAACAAACCAACCTGTGCACACGAGCAACACACCGTAAATGCTCAAATGCACTGACCAAGGAGTGTATATACACACTAGACTTGCAGATTTGGCAGAAGATGCATTACAGTACGATTTCAAACAACAGTCTGCTTTGATGGGACCAAGATATATGATCGCAAAAGCTCCATTAATTGTCCTCTGACTCATATGGAACAGCTTATGGGTTGTTTCTTTGGCCATGCTTTTGAGGAGATTACATCTCCATAATCAATAAAATGAAACTTAACCATCCATTCCAAAGTCTGAATAAAACCTTCTGGGAAAATAAACCTTCCCCCTCAGATTTACCCACAATAACAGTCACAACATGTTCACTGAGCATAATTACACGTACAAACTTTTGCATGATTATGATTTCTCTTTGGGACATGTTGACATTGAACAGATGTGTGAGTTGCATTTAGTCCAAGACTACCATTTCCAAAAACTGCCTTGCAGATAAAAATATGAAAACCAGTTCAATGTGTATCACGTGGTCCAATTTGTATTTGGCTGGATCACCTGACAACCCTGACATTTCCCATGAAGCCACAGTGCTGATTGTCTGGCGGAGCTGAGCTGCAGCCTCTGGACTCATGGATCTCATCACCCTCTGACCTGGAGAGTGGGAGCGCAAGATCTGCAACATCACATCAAGCAGCAGACAACATGCGTCTTTGAAGTGGGAGTGGACCCAAATTGGATTATGCAGCATCTCTGAGGAGCAGCTCCCATATATTTGATTACACACGCCCCCTGCACCCAGCACCCACACCCCTGCCTCCCTGACGCAGACGACATGGAGCGCTCCTCCATGCCAGAGTCTGGTATTCCACTTCTTAATGTGTGCCCATCTGCCAGCCATTTACCTGATTACTTCAGGAAAGCTCAGACAGGTCCGGCTCTGCCAGGGCAGCTGGGAGGCCGGAGGATGGCTTTAGTTTAGTGCAGGTGGACACAGAAAAGATAAGGACCAGATGAGCCTTTTTATCTGTGAAAACAGGGGTGGAAATAAAATCAAAACAGAGGAAACGGCATGATTAAATACACTATATTTATGTTGTATTTATGCTTTCTTTTTCTACCCACAGAAAGTCCTAATTTTACTGCTGTAATTAAATTCACAATCTGTAGAAGTACACAAAGGACAAACTGTTCTCATCATTCACTCCCAGACTAAAGCGCTGTTTAAAATAAAGTCTCAAGTGCTGACTTCAAATCCTCCACACAAGCATGGCACACAGACCACCGTCTATTTCTGAGGAAAATAACATCCAGTCCTGGTTTAACTTGTGCTCATTATGGTGGAAGTGGGTTCCAGGGCCAGGAAGTTTCATTGCTTTCCAAATAAATCTCGCTAAACAGAGCTGTAGTCCAAATTCCTCATCTTGTGGAGTCCTTCCTAAGTCCTCACATTACATGAAAGCCCTAAAAGCCAGACATAAAAATTACATCTTGTCCTTCCACATATCTCTCACTGTAGCATTTGTAACAATAAAACTGAGATAGGTTGCACAGTTGCTTTAGAGAGTGACAAAAAGGGAAAAAAAGTGTGGAAAAGGGTCTTTTCTAACAAAGTTGTTCATTTCCAGATTGATCGTTTCCACATAAAGGGGCAAAGTAGCCTTCAAATTCAAACCAGTTCATGAAAAATTACCAAAAAAAGAGTGAGGCCCTTGAACATTCCTCCAGTTTTACCGAGTGACACAGAGGGTTTTCATTACCTCACTCACTGTGAGCAAATCTAAGACATCAACTTTGATTCCGTTACATAGAACCTGGCAAGGGAACAATCACAGGGTTTCTGTGGGCGGGTCTGATGGTCAAAATTACTGGTCTCGTTCAAATAGCATAATGCGCCTTTTCTTTTTCATGCCACTTAGAAGACGGCGACAAAAGAAGCTGAGCAAACCTCTGCAATCACCGACATGTGGCAATCAAAAAGGGTGATCCCAGTTACAGCTCCTCAGCTGTGTGGAAGCAGGGACTTGTCACTGAGCATAAACAGCTCTCCTGGCTTAGTTCTCTGAGCCGAAATACCCCCCCATCCCCACTCCGTCTACCCCCCAAACACCCCATCTCCTTGTGCTGTGTGGCGTCAGCTGCAATGAGCTCCAGATGTGGCCTGGCACCCCTCCAGCCACGGCATGGATGTGGTTTGAAGGTAGTTTGGAAACACCACCCACCAGTGGACCCAATGAAAGTTCCTCAGACTGCAGCGAGACGTTTCTGTCGCGGGTTCGTATTTGTGAGGACGGCAGGAACATAGAAGAAGTGCAGTGCACATCTGTGGAAGGCTGAAAGGAAGAGGGTATCTGCCCCTTGTATGTGCATGTGTTACTTATTGAACATGCTTTGAATAAGTGTGTGAGACAATAGTTAAAGTATTTCCATCTGTTTCACTCGATAAGGAAATATCAACATACGTTATTCACCTCCAGGCATCCATTCTTTGTTCCCTTTGCATATAAACACAGCTTAAACAGGCATTAGTCATGTGCCTTGACTTTAATGACTTAAGAATTGGCGAGTCTCTGCAGCAAGAGTGACAAGATTAAAGGTAATAGCTGCTACTGCTGTAAATAAAAGTTGAAAAAAAATATTCCAAGACAACAGTATTCTTTAGAAAGGCCTATAAAAACAATGTGACAGTGAAACTAAGAGTTTCCAGCCTGTTGGACGCGTGTGGTTTGAATTACTTCACAAAAAAATACAAAGGCTATCAACCATCACCATCTGCTCTCAGCATACAAGAGCGTAAATGCTTTTCACCAGAAACAGTAGATCCCACATATTTGCTAAAACACTCACTGACATAAAACTGGTGCAACAGAAGCAGATGAGACACGCCGCTAGCACTAGGTCACAAGCAAAATGTGTGTTCATGAAGTCAAGGTCAAATTTAAAAACAAGTCTAAGGAGATCAGTGTGTTAACAATTTCCATCCTCAGTTTAGAAGAAAAAAAAATCAAGAATCTTGTGGAGTGTTTCAGTGATTGATAGTTTCATTAAAGCACAGTGAATAACCCAGTATGGTTGCATAAACATAAACTGGCAGGAGACCGGTGTTCATCCATGATGTCTATCAGCAGCTATCAGCTGGAACACTCACACTGATGCTTGTCTCTCTAACAGTTATGCTGTTTAGTTTTCCAACAGCATGCTGGGAGGATCGAATGAGGTCACTGTGTTGGCTGCCATCTAATTCACATAGTGTGCTGGAAAAGAATGCATGTTTCCTCTAAGGCAATAGCTCCCCCTACTGTCAGAGGTTTCAAGGACCATTTCACACACACCGGTCTGCCACAACATTAAACCACCTGTAGTGTAGGTCGACTAGCATGTAGGGTGTGCTTGGTCTAAAATAGTTTAGGAGGACAGTACATAATAAAGTAACATCCACATAAATGTCAGGACTCACTGTTTTTCAGCAGAACACCGCATTATAACAAGATGATTGATTTGTTCACCTGTCAGTGGTTAAATCTTGTGGCTAATTGATGTCAATTTGACAGAGTTTAACAAATAACCCACCACCAGTAAGATGTTGGCCTCCAGCTTTAATACAAACTGCTGTATCAAACATACCACATGTTTAAAGAAAACAACCATTAATGCTGCAGTGCAGTGCATAAATTCAGTATGTGCCTCCAACCCATCACCCTGCACCACTTAAACAGAGCTTCTAAGATACTCTAGGAGCTTTCTGACTCAAAATGTTGCACTTTGTGCAAAATTTATATGTCATGATTGCGTCTTTCACGGCATTATGATGGCATTATTATTTTTGCTTCCTGCTCTTTTAATGTCAGCTTATTTCAAATTCTTCACATAGTGCCTTTGAGTGCAACCATTTCAGGGAAGCGTCAGCCTTTTAAACTCAAATGCTGTCCCTGTCTGCCTGTGTGTCAGTAATTAAATCGTATGCATGCTCTGCTCTTGTATTAAAGTAATTTTTCCACAATAAAATTATCAACAAATTCACATTTAAGTCGAGTACACCTTCAAATTATCAATACCTGAGTATTCAGTCTCATCACATGATGAGGTGAAAACATTCATGTGATTCTTCCTGCTGATTAGTCACATCTGTCCACTTCTTTATCACTTGTCAACACTCAGAACCCAATTCCAACATCTCACTTGTACCTTCCCATAACACAAAGGTAGATGTGCGAAGAGTTTCCATCACTGACTCATTTATCTAAATGAAGTCATTTGTTCCCTAACAGGAGTGCAGCATTGACAGCTGTTGCACACTGGTGTTATGCAGTGTTCCCTCTAATTTTTCATGAGTCTGAGCAAACACACAAACTCCCTGAGCGTCCCTTGGACCACTGTGAGCAACATCAGACGTGTGCACTGTGGTCACACCAGCATCGCATCCATTCAAGTTACATGGTTCATTAAAAGAATCAAATTACAGCATTTACATTTCTGTTAAAACACTTTGTCAACAGGAGCGAGTTGAAGGCTACAGTGATTTTAGTGACACTACAATGTATAAGAGTGAAGTTATTGAATATTTGTCTCTCTTTACTGTTGCAGCGGTTTTGCAAATTGCAGATGGACCCTGTTCACTCCATAGACACCAATGTTATTCCTGTAGCTTGAAAGACAGCTACTTTTGATAAAACTGGGCTTGTAGCACATTGTCTGCCTTGCAACAATGGGAAAGAGGCACCGTTTATGTTTTGACAACCTATATCTAATGAGTTATTGATGCTGGAAGTCCGAATCTGTGAATATCTTTCCAACTTTACTGAACTTGGGGCCACTACCACCTAAGGAGTGATATATTTAATTTTGAAAAAAGCATTTAGCCATACTTAAAGCTTTAAGTGCTTTATTAACACAGAACTAAAAATTTTGTATTGTTTTATTATCACAGGTTCTGTCTGAAAAGAGGTGGCATCATTTTAAACAGTGAAATCAAACTAACAAAATGTAATGACCAACCAGTGAGCAATACTGGATTCTACAAAAACATAAACAACTTTTTCTTAAAAATCTAAATCTCATCTTAACACAGTTAATGTATTAACTTATTTTTGTGTATATGCATGTATTTATTGATTTATTTAGTACTGTTAACATATCAGAGTTCTGAGTGAATTTTTCTTAAGATAGGCAAAGGCCATTTATTGATTACATATAGGCTATTAAATGTTTATTAAAAACTAAAAAGCATTTTTAAAAAAACAAGTTAGGCATTTATTGAGTCACTAAAATACTGTAGAGTACAGACCACATCACTGACTGGGGGATGATAAACTGTGACCTACTGGTTGGGTTCTCTCTGTTCTCATGGTTCTTACATGTTTGTCCCCTGACAGCCAGGTCCTAATGTTTTTTGAGCAACACACCATACTATGATGTTTTTACAATGATGGTTCTACTATGGAACCAGTTTGACATGTTCAGGTGTTCTTTGTGTGAAAACTCAGAGATTTCAGGTATCAGAAGGTGGTTTTCAACTTTCTTTGTTAACTTTCTGCTTCAACTTTAAATTAAATTTCCTTCACTTAGCCAGCCCTCTGGACTTCCAGGAAGCTGTGTTCCTATTGGCTGTCCAGGTTGCTGCTTGGTGTTATCAGGAACACCTGAGCAGCTCAGTGTCTTCCTGCTTTATTTAGCTGCAGCCAAACATTTCCACTGCTTCTCTTCACCAGTGAACCGGGTTTGGCTCCGTTGCTTTAGTTTGTTCTTTAGGCGTTGGCTTGCAGCTTCCAGCAGTAAAATCATCTTTAATGTGTTTCTTGGTATGTTTTAGGGCTTTGTACTGGATAGTTGTCTTGGTAAATGTGGTTCTTTAGCCACAGTTAGCACATGGTGCTGATGTGTGCAGTGATTAGTGGATTTGGTACAGCTGGGTTGTGTCTTTATCTTGGCTGTAGTGAGACCTCAGAGGTTTCTGGTCAGACACATTCTGTATTCTTGTTTGTGAACCAATGTTGGTTGTCCAGAAGGTAAGAGTTCCTGTCCTGATTCTCTGTTCTCAGAGGTTCTCTGGTAGGCTGCAGGAGACTTTAGCGTTTGGGTTGTGCTAGTTTGTTTTTTGTACGGTTTCATTTGGACGACTATCTTGAGGCCCTTCCATGTGGTTTAGTGAGGTTTTCTGGAACAGTTCTACAAAGCAACCTGCAGCAGAAGAGACTTTGAGAGTTTTTAGGAAGTTCTGGAGACCAGACTTTAGAGCAGCAGAAACATTTGTCAGCAATTTGAGCAGGAGAAGGTAAGCTTCAGAGTAGAAATGAGAAGGAAACCTTCTTGACCTGTGTGGTGAGGTCCTGTACCAAGAGTTTGAGCAGGTTGTGAAGAGTCTGTAGTTCTTTGGTCTGAAAGCACGAGAAGAGTCGACTCATTAAAGGAGAAAACAGGAGATATTGTTGTTTCTTCTGTCGCTCTGCAGTTTCCTTAGACTGAATATCAAGTTTGTATTTTAAATGATTTACCATATGAGCCCAAGAAGATTTCAATAAACTCCCTCCATCCCCTGGACACAACATATTTTATTACCATGTTAAATCTTTTTTCTTTTTTTTTATAAATGTTTTTGAGTTTTAATCATAGTTTTAGCATAGTTTTTTCTCTTTGCTTGTTTAGTTTTGTCATCTGTGTGAAAGGTGCTAAACAAATAAAGTTGAATTGATAAACTGAATAACTGACTAACTCATGATTGTGACAACAGAAGTATTTTCATTATGATTTAAGGGTTTATTTCATTTTTAAGGTTGGGGTTAAAATCTTGACAGAAAAAGAAGATTAAAGAAATAAACTACATAAGAAAAAGCAATTAAATCAAAGGAAAAGAAATCAATACAATAAAACTTTTTAAAAGTTTTATTATTAAAAAGATTTAAGAAATTTAAGATTTAATTTTCTAATTAAACATTAAATTTTTTAATGAAATGTTTTGTCTTTTTAAAGGTTTAATAATCCCATTAAATGTTTTGCATTTTTAAAAATGTTTGACATTCTTCTTGTTGAATTGTATTCTTTAAATGTTTAATTCTGGGAAGTATGTTATCTGTAATTTTGAATATTTGTGTTTTAAAAATTTTGTTTAATTTCATAATAACACGTATTGTATCTTGTTGAATTATATTATTCAATATTTTGTCTGTTTAATAGAGTTAAACATTAAATACAATTAAATTAAGTATACATATACCACCTTTTAATGTTTAATTTTCTTTTTAAATGCTTCATTGTATTTTCTGTTTCATTCCTATTTGAAGTTTGTCTTTAAGATGTAATTTTCTAATTAAACATTACATTTTTTTAATGAAATATTTTGTCATTTTAAAGGTTTACTAATCCAATTAAATGTTTTGCGTTTTTTAAAATGTTTGACATCCTTCTTGTTGAATTGTCTCCTTTAAGTGTTTAATTCTGGGAAATATTTTATCTGTAGTTTTGAATATTTGTATTTTAAAAATTTTGCTTATTTTCATAATGACATGTAGTGTATCTTGTCGAATTATCTCATTCAATATTTTTGTCTGTTTAATAGAGGTAAACATTAAATTACATTAAATTCTATTAAACAGACAAAATATTGAATGAGATAATTCGACAAGATACACTACATGTCATTATGAAAATAAGCAAAATTTTTAAAATACAAATATTCAAAACTACAGATAAAATATTTCCCAGAATTAAACACTTAAAGGAGACAATTCAACAAGAAGGATGTCAAACATTTTAAAAAACGCAAAACATTTAATTGGATTAGTAAACCTTTAAAATAACACAGCATAGGTGCCCGTATAGCTCAACGGGTTAAGCGGGTGACCCATGTACAGGGGCTGGTCTCTGAGGCAGTGGCCTGGGTTCGATTCCTGCATGCGGCCCTTTGCTGCATGTCTTCCTCTTGACTCTTCTCCCCGGTTTCCTGTCTGTCTCTCACTACGTCTATCCAATAAAAAGACAAAAACACTTAATTAAAGAACTAAATGTTTAATTAGAAAAATACATCTTTAAGACAATGAAGCATCTAAAAAGAAAATTAAACATTAAAAGGTGGTAAAACATTTAAAAAGAAAAACCTTAAAGATTTAATCGAAACATTAAATATTGGGAAAGAAAAAGAAACTCAAACAAGCCGATAAAACATTTGAAAAAAACAATTAAACATTAAAAAGACAAAACATTTGGAAATCAAATCAGACATTAGAAAAGAATAAAAGGTGAGAAAAGAGCAAAACTAAACGTTAAAGAAGAATCAAACTAAAGACAAAACATTTCAAAAGTCACCATTTAGACTTTAGAAGATCAAATTAAACAGAAGAAACAATAAAACAATCAAAAAAAAAGCAAAAACAGATAAACTTCTTAGAGCGTTTTCTAGTCTGAAATGAAAACATCAAGTTGTTTCTTCAAACATTTCCTCTTTCTATGTTCTTGGTTTGATTGTGGATAGATTTACTAAGAACTCATTTCAGAAAACTGCTTTATAAAGTCTACTAGTAGTTGAAGGCATGGATCAAACTAATGTTACCTTCTGATCTCCACAAACTTTACTGTTCAGTGAAGAGAATCAAAGTTTGTTCAGGATTTCTAAAAAAACCCACAGGTGAAGGTCTGAGAAGAACTCAGATGGATGATCTAAATGTGAAATCAAGACTCATGGTCACAAGTTTTAAGGCTTCTGTTAACCAGAAATTTCAAACTAACAGAGAAGTACTGAGAAACTTTTAAGATTTCAGTCCTCAGACTGTCTGAAGTTTCAAACTAACAGAGAACTACTCAAGAACTTTTAAGATTTCAGTCCTCAAACTGTCTGAAGGTTCAAACTAACAGAGAACTACTCAGGAACTTAGAAGATATCAGTCCTCCCCCCTCTACTCCCCCACCACCCACCACACCTTCCCCCGCCCAACGAGTTCTTCGAGTCTCCTCGAGTTCTTCGAGCCTCCATGGGTTTTCCCGAGTTTCTAGAGTTTCCACGAGGTCGGAGGTAGAACAAGTTGTCATGAAGAGGTGTTGAAGTCGGTCAGGATGGACTGACTTTTTACAGCGACTAGAAGGAAGACGACAAGAAGAGCAGGTCTTTAACCACCATCCATAAAATCCATGGAGTCGGCTCCAGAGAAATGAAGGGAGGTCAACTTTTATCAACTTCCATCCAGATGTTCAACTTGAAGTTCAACATCTGAAGTTATTTTAGTTGTCGATTAGTCTCTTAAAAACCATATAATGAATTGGATTAGTCAAGAGGTTTAAATTTCTTACTTTGTCATATTTTAAATATGACAAAAAATATAAAAATAAAGTGTCTTGACACAATTTGACCTGTAATTGGCGTTACATAAATAAAATTGAATTAAAATTGTATGTATCTTGTAATGTTGGAGTAACTCAGCAATATATGTTGGAAAACACATTTTCTTTGTCCATTAATCTGTTGATTTTCTCCAGTAATTCATTTCTTGTTTTGGTTTATAAAATGTCAAACCCAAAAATATTCAGTTTACTGCCATAAAAACCAAAAAGATTTACATTCATGATGCAGGAATCAGGAAGTTTTTCAATTTTTATCTTAGTTTAGTCAGAAAGATAGTTGATAATGTGTGAATTGTTGCAGCTTGTGAGCCGTAGAAGGTTTTAATCTTTGGGGCCGAGTGTCAGAAAACATTTAGAAACCAACATCAACAAAACACTCAACAAAGATTTGAACATCATTAAAGGGAAATCCAACTTTTGCATGACAATGTCCAATTAAAGGACATTTATTTCCAACGTAAATGTGATATTCATCCTCTGGAGCTTTCTCTTCACATCGTCTTCCACCTGGACTGGTTTGGTCGGGAGCATGTGCAACAAACATTTGAAAAACTGCACTTTAATATCAATGAATGACACTGAAGTTTAATCTCTATATAAATGAGTCTGGATGTGCTGCTCTGTCATTAACTCCTAAGTTTAGGGAAAGTTCAAACAAAAGAGGACAGTTCAGATAAGACTTGAGAATGAGCTTATTTTGAACAAACATCTCAGACTTTCTGAGCTTCAGCACCTACAGCAAGATATTTTAACAACAAGCAACTGAAGAGATCCCGAAGTTGGAGAGAGTTAGCTTTAGCTGAGCCAAAGAACATGTGGGACGCTAACCTAGCAAACATTTCAGACTTTTCTCTGTGAATTCTGAGAAATAATTTACTATTTAATGACAGAGCTACACATCTTAACTCAGTCTCATGAAAACAGACTCTAATTCAGTGCCATCCATCCATATTAAAGTGCAGTTACCCAAAATGTTTGCTGTATGAGCTCCAACAAAACCTGTCCAGGTAGAAGGCCACTTTGACAAACAGGAAGTGGAAGATTCCAAGCAGATTTATAGAAGGGGGAACCAGACTGTACTAAGTGTGGCCGAGTATAGAGGGGTGTTTTGTGGGTTTTTAAGGCTGATGATGATTATTAGTGAGACATTTGGAGTAGATATTCATTTGCAGTAAATGAAAGTATTTAAAATCTTGGAGTTAAACTTAGAAGAACACAAACTCTAACAGAAAACTTGTTGATACGTTTTTGTTTTGTTTACAGATGTTAACTTAAAGGAGTTATATTCGTGACGTATAACCAATCAAATCACTCCAGAAGACAGAGCGACCACAGGTAGATAAAGGTTCAGAGCCAAAGTAGCGCCATTTTTAAATTTATTACCGTAAATCAGTAAAAAATAAAATACTGATAATCAGTAAATCAGTCAGCCCACAATTGCTACAATTCTACAATGTATGTCTCTTTCCTTTGACTTGTTATTTGTACAATATACATGTATATGATGGTGTTTTTTCATACCAAAGGCTATACTATGATGTTTTCTAACAGACATACCATGCTACTCTGGTTGTTCTTCAAAAACTATTCTTACCTATGAAAAGTCATTCCAAGTTTCCTTGTCTCAATCGTACAACGCAGTGTGCAATTGTATGCAGCACAGTGAGCCGGCATACTTGTTTCCGTTTTCACACCGCCTCCATCAACGGAATGCACTGAAACTTTGCCCCTACTAGCTTAGCCTCGCCGTAGCACGCAGCTCAAAGGGGCGTGTCCTATCTACTCATTCATATCTATGACAACAACGGTGGCTGCACATAAGGACGCCTGACGTTGATTAGCTGTAAATACCATTATATACAGTCTATGGTAAATACGTATGTGAATCGCATCATTGGCTGCAGCAGCCAGTCACCGGTCACTCACTGACTCACACTGAAAAATAGCACAGAATGAATTGTTACGTGTTTATTTTATTTACAATTTAGGTTGGATTTTTTTTTGTGCGCAGCGCAGATTCTCTGTTCGCGGAGACCGTGTCAGCAGTGCGCAATTGCGCACGCGCGCAGCTTAGAGGGAACAGTGGTGTTATGTGACAGCAGTATCAAAAACTACACTTTTCTGTAGCTTACGAGATGTAATTATTACAAATGCGGTATACTGGAAATGTAAAACATGATGGTGTCAATCAAATGAAGCCAGAAAAAGCACTGTCGTGTTTACTTTGTTACATTTAGTAGCTCTTCATGCCCCCATGTGGTGAATCCAGGTCAAGATGAGTGTAATCCTGACTCAAACAGACATCACCTAGCATCTTTTCAGTGTGTGTCATTTTTGTGATCTTAGAAACACAGCATGCACCTATTGCAGTGTGTCTGTCATCATCGAGGGGGTTTTAAGAGCTCCTGTAGGCCTCCCTGCTGTGCCAGCTGGTAGGGAAGCTGCATCCTCTTGTTCACCTGGCTGCAGAGTGCTGGACATCGCTCAAGAAGCAGCTGACACACTTCTTCATGCCCCTGTTCTGCAGCCTGCTCGAGCGTTTAGCAGAGCAACAAATACAGACACCGGTTAAATGATCGTCAAACCGTCTCTGTGAAATAGTTTAATTATGGTACTGCTGGGCATTGCGTACCTTATGTAAAGGGGATGCACCGTCGTCGTCACACAGCGCAGGATCAGCTCTGTGCTGCAGAAGGAGTCGAACTACGTCCAGATGACCACAGTAAGCTGATCGGTGGAGGGGTGTGGCACCTCCTGGTGTCTGGGGAGATGCACAGGCACCATTCTCAAGAAGGAATCTGCATACAGCAAGATGACCATTGCGACTGCCATAGTGCTACAAAAAAAACATGAAAACACAGTGATAATGAATGCTAAAATTAGAAACATGAGCAGTCCATACTAGAGCTGAATGGATGAGGGAAAATATCTAATTGTGAGTTTGATTGATGATATTTTCAGAGAACTACAACAGTTCAATACTCACTGTGGAATACACCCATCAGGAAAACATTATGACCACCTGCCTAATGTTGTGTTGGTCCCCTTTATGATGCTAAAACTCCTCTGGCCCAGTGGGGCATGAACACAGGACCTCTGGGGATGCCCTATGGCAGTATGGCATGGTGGCAGTGAATTCTGTGGGTCCTGTGGGTTGCAGGGTGGGACCTACCTAGATGCTCTAGAAGATTTGGATCTGGGAAGTATGGAACCTGGGTGAACACCTTAGCTCTGTCATGTTCCCCAGGTTCCCAAGGAGTTTTTGTGGTGTGTCGGGGTGCATTGTCTTGCTGAGGGTGGCAACTGACATCGAGGACTGCTGTTCCTGTGGAGGTTGGGGGCTTTCTTGACCTACAATATTTAGGTGGGTGGTACATGTCACACATCCACATGAATGTCAGGCCTCAAGGTTTCCCAGCAGAACGTTGCATTACAACAAGATGATCGATTTTATTCACTTCACCTGTCAGTGGTCATAATGTTGTGGCTGATCGGTGTAGATTTAAAACATGTGATGGGGGTATTACCACATGACACACCAGGACGACTGTATGAATTTAGAAAACCACCTACATGTCAGTTTAAACCTTGGATCAGACACACTGTAAACATGTATCTTAAATGACAAGTCTTTGCAATTTGTTGATTGTATTGTTTCAAACTGTGATTTTGATGACAAATCGATTAGTTGTTCAGCCCTTGTCCACACAGCAAACTCACAAGAGCTGTGTATCCTGCTGAGTCTCTGAGGTTAGCGTCTGTCCCCTTCTGGACCAAGGATTTTACTCTCTCCAAGTCTCCATCCATTGCAGCAGACCAGATACCTGCATAGAGGGATGATACAGAACATAGGACTGACAAATCCATCAAATCAGAGATAAAATACGTGGTTTGTCCATGCCACTTTATGGTAGATGCAACACATTCCATGAGATAAAACACTGACATTTAGCATTAACCCTATTCTCTCACTGTTTAACTCGGGCACTGCATGGCTGACACATAAATGCAAACCTCGTTCAAAGTCCATTTCATTCAGCGTCTGGCAAACACTGGGAGAGGAGACTGGATGGGAGCAACACGAGCACTGCTGTCTGTCAGACATTGTGTTAAATGGCAAAGGTGCTCGACAACTTTGTGCTGCTTTACCCTCACTAACAGGACACGCTTCCAAACAACGAGCTCAAATAATAACTCAGTGACCCAATAAATGCTTCTTTCAAGACGAGGCAAGAAGATATGTCATCTTAGAATTCATATTCAAGCTCAAAAAACGCAGTCAGCGGCTGTTTTTCAGAAGAAAAACCCGAAAAACTTGAGGTTGGCTAAGCGTTGACGCCAGACCCCCAGACGTAAGAAACGTGCTTACGTATGAACGCTCTGGCCAATTACAGCGCAGCAAAGAAATGCTGCCTTCAAGGGTACTCTGATTTGTATGGATTGTCTTCCAGCATTCGTTAAGACAAATAAACAGTAACACTTAACTTTGTGGTATGGTGGCATAATAATTATAAAATATGCACTATTGTAGTGATATAACTAACTCAACTGTTTATATCTACGTATCACTAAAAACCTACAGGTTATCAATCGCCGCTATGACTGACATTATTCACTCCCTAATCTCATCTTTTCCCGCAAGATGTGAATGCATCTTTTTGTCTCGTGTTGTTGTCTGATGCAGCTAGCTAACCAACCTCATTTGTTTCGGCGACCAAGTAGTTAGCTGGCGGAAAGCTACGTTAGTTTTTGAAAAATTAAAACAAAGTTCTTATAACCAAAGCGCATAAAGAATGAGAAGAGTCACCTTATTTGTTAACGGGACATCTAAAAATGGCAAGGTGGGTGAAAACTCAGTGAGGCAGCTCGGGCCGCAGAATGACTGGCTTTTTCCACCGAACAGAGGTGTTGGTGATGGATAACTGACGCCTAACCTCACACTGAAGCTGCTTCGTGTTTCAACGTAGTCATGTAAAGTCGTGGTTTCTGTTAGCTTTTCTGGCATTCCTCCCTTTCTTAAACTGTTAAGTTCACCTCTGTTTACATTGCCAACTGCGACTCATTAACCTTGTATGAGACTGGAGGGACCCATTTTGTGTAAAAGCCCCAACAACTCGTCGATTTTTGTCTTTTCTTTTCAGGTTGTAGCAGTTTACGGGACCTTGTCCGACCTACTATCTGTAGCTAGCAATAAGTTGGGAATCAAAGCCTCCTGTTTATACAATGGAAAGGGCGGTCTCATAGATGACATTGCTCTCATCAGGTAAGCTCGTTGGATGACAACAAATTCAGACAGGTGACAAATTAAAGGTAAAACCTGAACCCTTCAACCCCACATTCAGGATATCTGGTGGTTTTGTTTTTCTGTGGGGGGCATTCTACTGCCATGGTTGTCCCCTCAGAGGGAAGGGTCACTTCAAATCAGTACAAAGGATGACAATACTCTCCTCTATGGGGCACACGAGATCACTGAATGCTTTAATGAGTATGAAATTGATGTGAATCACAGGCATAAGGTCTCAGCCCAATTTAACACCTGTGGGAAATTGTAGACCTACATGCTGATTAAACACCAAATGAGGATGGAGTTCCAGAGACTTGAAGAATTAATGTCAAGGCACACTAGCTGTTCTGGGGCCTCATAGTGACCCAGCATCTTACAAAGACGCTTTATGTTGGTTTTTCCTTTAGCTGGTCACCTGTCTGTATGTTGCTCAATCAATAATGGACGCTTCATTGTGTGTTTCATCTGTCTGTCTGCTTTTAACAGAGATGACGATGTGCTGTATGTGTCTGAAGGAGATCCATTTATTGGTGAGTGCTGTCATGTCGTCTGCAGGAGTCTCATCCACCGTCATTAAAACTGTCCACATAGTTTCAGCAACTTTCTTTTGTTTCCTTTTGTTATGATCACAGATCCTCAGAATGAAGCCAAGGCTACATCTGATCCGCACGGAGCACACACAGACTGGCTAACTCTTAATATTGGTGGGCGTCTCTTCACCACCACCAGGTATCTATGGTTTAAACACTGTTTTCACAAGCACTAATCACATTTCAAATTATTTTTCCTGTACTGTTCATTTTTGTCTGTTTCCTATTTGCTGAATGTCTGTGTTTTGTGTTCAGGAGCACCCTGGTCAGCAAAGAGCCAGAGAGCATGCTTGCCCACATGTTCCGGGAGAAAGGTACTAGGAATGGCTGATCAATGAGCTTTTCATTTTTGGTATATGTGAGGCATCTTTAATGGGATTTGTCGCCCTCTGTGTTTACCTCAGATGTGTGGGGAAACAAGCAGGACGAGCATGGGGCTTACCTGATTGACCGCAGCCCTGAATACTTTGAGCCTATTCTCAACTACTTGAGACATGGTCAGCTCATTATCAATGAAGGCATTAATATACGAGGTAAGCTTTTTGAAGAGGCCTAAATGATGAAATCTACCCAAGCAACTGTGAAGAGGGCTATGAAATAAAATTCTCAGCACCGTCTTGAATAAATGAGTGGATATTGGTATCATCGTGACAAATGTCTTCTAGGTGTCCTTGAGGAGGCTCGGTTCTTTGGAATTGAGCAGCTTGCCGAACAGCTGGAAGTAGCAATCAAGGTAGCATGAAATGTGGAAGATTAATTGTTTACATAAAAAAGTAATCACTCCTTTGAATGCATTGTGACTTACCAAGTGATTGCCTCCAAAACAGAACTCACAGCCCCCTGAAGACCACTCTCCAATTTCCCGCAAAGAGTTTGTTCGCTTTCTTTTGGCAACACCAACCAAGTCAGAGCTCCGCTGTCAGGTGTGGCTGAGTGAAAATGTGTTACTTCTCCCCATCAGGGCACTATATCAGGCTAATATTTGACACTATGACTCTTAATGTTTTAGGGACTTAATTTCAGTGGTGCTGATCTGTCCCGACTCGACCTGCGTTATATCAATTTCAAGATGGCAAATCTCAGCCGCTGTAATCTGACACACGCCAACCTGTGCTGCTCCAATCTGGAGCGGGCTGATCTTTCTGGAGCCAACCTGGATGTAAGTGTGAAACTGAAACTCTGTCCTTGGTGGCAATTAATGTGTTAGTTGCATATTCAGTATCAGCAGACACATGGTAAGTGAATAACGCACTTAAAATTGTCTCTCTGTGGGGTAGCAAATGTTTCTTTCTTCAAAGTTTGCTAATTTTTGTGTTTTAATTGTTGACTTTCCTGTTAGTGAGCAATGGACTTGGCTTATGGTTTTTGGTCACTTCACACCTGCTGCCCCCTCAGTTGCTGGAGGAAGGGCCATTCTGTTCTTTAACACGTTTGCCAATGGCACACACCTCCTCTCACATTCACTTTATTGAAAAACAACAAGCACACTATGTTTCCCACAGGCTGGAAACTTTTCAGTCATTTTTGTTGGATGCAGCTCAGTATAAATCCAAGTATATTGTGAATACTTTTGTTGTTTAAAGGGTGCCAACTTACAAGGGGTGAAGATGCTGTGTTCCAATGCCGAAGGGGCTTCTCTCAAAGGATGCAATTTTGAAGATCCATCTGGACTGAAGGCCAACCTGGAAGGTAGTCTGTCACAGTTCATCATCAAAGAACATATGGTCCCACATTTATGTTCCCATTTTAACACAATATTTCTGTTATCAGGTGCAAATCTGAAAGGAGTTGACATGGAAGGAAGCCAAATGACCGGTATCAACCTGCGTGTGGCCACTCTCAAAAACGCAAAGCTGAAGAACTGCAACCTGCGGGGAGCCACTTTAGCAGGGACAGATCTTGAGGTAAGTTAAGGCTTTCAGAAGGGATTATCTACAAAACCACTTATTGAAGTTGACTCAGATGGCAGATTTATGACAACTCTCCATGGCCAAAAATAATGAAACATTGTAAATATGATTAAAATTCCATTGTAAGTTAGTTTTAATATACTATGTATTTTGAATGTAGTTTTGCTAAAGCGGCTGTATCCAGTGGCTGTATCCTGATCCAGGACCCAGATTTTATACTAAACCAAAGTTGTATCTTCCTGTAAATATATAAGCAGTTAATGCAGTGGGTACAGTAAATAAAGTTTGGGTGTACGTTGCCTTATGTTTGAAGAAGAAGACTAGCTTTCCAAAGCTCTGGTGTGTGATTATCAGTATATCAAATTTATTAGCGTTTTCTTTGTTTTTAAGACTGTTTACTGAATATCTTTGGGGTTTAGACTGTTGGTTGGACAAAACAAGTAATGCAAGTAAAACGACAGTCCACTGTAATTTCACTTAAATTGCTTGTTTTGTCCAACCAACAGTCTAAACCCCAAAGATATTCTGTTTGATAGTTGTTTGTCATATTTTTCAGATACTTTATAAATGAAAATGACTACTCATCAAGTAGTAGCTATACTAGCCATACAATCTACTGATAAATGGTGTCATTTTGGTGATTTTTCTTTTTTTAAACATGTTCCTATAAAATCTGTTGGTGGAGTTTTGGGTTTAAAGGTATTTGGTAATGGGCTGTACAGTGGCGTAGTGGTTAGCGCTTTCGCCTTGCAGCGAGAAGGTCCCTGGTTCACGTCCCAGCTCGGACCTGGGATCTTTCTGCATGGAGTTTGCATGTTCTCCCTGTGCATGCGTGGGTTTTCTCCGGGTACTCCGGCTTCCTCCCACAGTCCAAAAACATGCTAAGGTTAATTGATTATTCTAAATTGCCCGTAGGTGTGAATGTGTGAGTGCTTGTGTGTCCCTATATGTGGCCCTGCGACGGACTGGCGACCTGTCTAGGGTGTGCCCTGCCTTCGCCCGAGTCAGCTGGGATAGGCTCCAGCCCCCGCGACCCTAGTGAGGATTAAGCGGTGTATGGATGGATGGATGGTATTTGGTAATAAGAATTGTGAGCTATTGCTTGACATATTTCTTCGACAGGGATGAAATGTATTAATGCTTTCCAACCTGCTTCCACATAGCGTTAACGGTGCATTCCTGTTACATTGGAGGCTTTTCGGCTAACCCGTTTAATCATCCTTTCCAGAACTGTGACCTGTCCGGCTGTGATCTACAAGAAGCCAACCTGAGAGGCTCCAATGTGAAAGGAGCCATTTTTGAAGAGATGCTGACCCCTCTGCACATGTCACAGAGTGTCAGATAACTCAACACACACCTGCACATCCAGCGTGAGCCACAACTGGCTTCTTTTTTTGCTCTTTTCCTCCAGCCTCTCGTACAGTATATTCCTCTTCTTTCAATCTCTCTTTACCTGTATGCGGTGCAGGTATTTGTATGCACATCCCTGGCATTCCACCAATATTATGTTAGCTTTAAATATCTTGCACTAGAATTTACCCAGGGTTGTCTATGTATGTTTGTATGGTAGGATGTTTTTAAATGTTCAGCTGCATATATCACCAAAACAAAGAAACGTTACTCGTGTGTATAGATGTATTTGGATCCAATCCATACTTGTTTTATGTTTTACATAATTTATATTTACGTCATTTTACTTGACATGTTAATAGGAGTCAAAATCATATTACCTGTGAGCAGTGAAGCTCGGAGCATTGAGCTTCACTAGTTGCTGCTGTAGCAGAAACAGAAGTGGTTACTTACCTATAACTGTGTCAATATATATTCCTCGTTAAATATGAAACTTAATTTTGCTGGATATAACACTATAAAGAAAGCAATGCAAGCCAAAGCCATATGATAGCACAGTCTAAAAGGCTAAAAGTGCTGTTAGTGCACCATAAACTATGCGACGGGCTAGTTTTAAACACAGCTTGGTTATGCAATACGTGATTTTGAGCTGTGAGGTTTCTCCTTTCCTACTTTAAAATATTGCTTTCTTGAGCTATCCTTTGTTTGTGAATCTACCTCTTTTATTAATCTGGTGTGTGAGTGATCCACAGTTGCATGCATTTGAATGTGGCACGGCTTACTGTAACGTTTATGTATGTTATTCTGCAGATTCCCATTATAAGGAAATAATCCAGCCAGAAAGCCATTTTTTATGTGTTGATGTTGTTAAAGTGGGATTTCCTGGAAAAAACATGCTCTGTGTATCTATGTATATCCCATAATCATGCTTTGAACCTATTTGCACAAGTATATGTTCACTTGTAACATGGTATACCCTTTCACCAAAACTGTTTGGTGCTTGTAGTCCTATGTAAATCAAATCCAGTGCTTCCAAAATTTCCCCAAAAAAGTAGTTGTTAGAGTAGGCAGGTGTTGTCAGCTGTTTTGTAAAGGATGTCTCTTTGGTTTCTATTAGACAGTGTATGTTTGCATGTGTGAAGAGCTATGCTTGTCTTTGACTGGTGAAATTTCTCTGGCTGTAGCTCAAAGCTGCTCCGATGCAATAGCTTTCACTCAGTTAAATAGTAGGTACCCAGCCTGTGAGAATGAACGATGAAGGCAATCATATTGTGTATTTCACATTGAGTGTGAAAATCAATGAGGAGGTATGGTTATTTATTTTAATACATCTCACTGAATGCAATATGGGGCAGAGGTTGATTTGTGTTTGAGACAGGGAGCGGTGTAGCTGTCCCTGTCTATGATTATTGCACTTGACCATGGAAATATGTTTCCATAAATGACTGTTATAAATAAACTGCTATGAAGAAGTAGAAAATGACTTTGTCATCATTTTTTTTTTCATTTTGTGCTTCTGTTATGAACGAATGTACATTTAGAATGCATCAGACAGAATATGACTGGAAGTAGCTGAAAGTGGCTGATATTTTGTGGAACACTGTGCAGCTAGTTGCTTTGTAGAAGTCACACACCAGCTGTAAGCTTTTAAACAGCTCTGTGGGTTTCCAGTGTTGCCAAGTGTTGCTTAATCCCACTTTGTGGCCCCCTGTAGTGAAGTGGTGGAGGAAATGAAGCGGCATAGGCTTATATAAACCTCAGAAAATAGAATGCAGCAGGATTCACAGAGGACAGCAGACGAGAATAAATCTGAGAAGTTCCCCGCCTTATGCACAGGAGGTAAAAAGTACTGCTGTTTGGGGTTAACCTAAAGAAAAAAAATAGATCATAAATATGTTGTGTGTGCAATCTGAAGCTATGATTTTTTTCCTCAGAATGGCTGCAAAAACCCTGGCACTGTGGCTGCTGCTTGTGGGGACAGTTTTGCTGCCGGGCAGCTGTCAGCACTGGTCGTATGGACTGAGCCCAGGAGGGAAGAGGGAACTGGACAGCTTTTCTGACACACTGTGCAACGTAAGCATTTCTCTCACTTTCTGTAAATCTTGTCTGCTCCTCTTTGGTTTTCCACATATTCATTGTGATGTTCTTTTTCCTTCAACAGATAGCTGAAGGTTTTCCGCACATGGACGCACCCTTCAGTGCTTTTGGTTGTACAGATGAATCACCTTATGCCCAATTTCTTCGAATGAAAGGGCTTCTTGTAAGTTTTGCTCATTTATTACTTTGTGTTTAGTTTTCTTAATGCATACTGTCATTACTGTCAGAGGGCCAGAGTTGATTCTCACTGATTTAATCTCTTGTGTTTTTTAGGGGAGTGTAACCAACAAGGAAAATGGACACCGAACATACAAAAAATGATGAATATTGGATTCTACAATAAATTATTGTATTAGCATGTCATGATTGTTGTGATTATTCCATGACATGCACAAATGCACCGCATTCTTACTTCAGTGAAGGTTTTCCACTTTCACTAAATGTCTTTGGAATGTCTTGTTTTTTTTATGCCTTCATTGTAGTTCTCTAAATATTTACATTCCCAGCATTTTCAAAATTCCTAAAGGCATACAGCACATTTGCATAAGTAATACTGTCACTAAACAAGAAAATATACATATTGCTGTATCTGGTGTATAATTTGAAACCAGATTTACTTGTGGCTGAGTTTGGTTGAGACTCACAGGTGATGATGCTAGCAGATGTGAGCGATGTGAATGCAGAATGAACCACAGAAGCAAGCAAGAGAGTTTATTTATTCGCCTTATCTTACACAGAGGTTATTCAAAATGTTTTTACAGGTAAAGGTAGAAAAATAAAACCCACAGCAGAGTAAAATATTACAATTAATAACCACAACCACCAGTAACAAAACCAGTACAGACAAGATGAATAAAGTTCACACGTTTTACAGAATAATTCAAACTAAATGACAAAAACGGCACAGACAGGAAAGAGATGCGAAAAAGAAAAATAATCTGAAAGATAAAATAGAAAACAAATGAAATGAGTAAAAATACAAGTAATTTCCACCAGATTTTATAAATAAAAAGGAATAATTCAAAGGCATCTTCATATTTTAAAAATGGCTACAGCTGAGGCAAGTCCAAGTTCTCAGGCGTACTGAGTCCAGCAGCATAATGACTAAACACTATTTCATCTTGTCTGTTCTGAATTTTGGGCTCCACTAGCAAGCTTCAGTAAACATATCCCTAATATATTTGGGCCCGGACCACTCAGAGGCTCATACATAATACTTTGGGCCTTTGAAATTTAGATCCTCATTGATGATTACAGTAATACTCTAGTCCTTCGTTTTCATTTTCAGTGCCCTGGACTCAAGATTAGCATTAAGCACAAGCCTTGCTTATTAAATACCAATCCTGTCCTCCTTGAAAACAATGTCAATAATGGAAAATACACAAATTTACGCAGTAATATGTGTGAAAAATCCTACATACAAAGCACAAAATACGTGCTTTTCTCATATCTTCCCTCCACCTGTCTGTGTGTCTCAAGCTCAACTCTGGACGTTGGCGAAATCGTCCACAGGAGGCGGGTCTGTATATCAATTTAGCCAATTGCTGATTCAAGATATGATATGACATATAATCTAACCAATCAGCGTCCTCAACTGTGACCTAAAATGACGTTTATTTTATCGCACCAGGGGAGCAACCGTTGCGGTCAGAACGCAACTCTTCGGACGCCATTTTAACTACATGATAGTGTACGAGGAGACTGACAGGCCCAACCCTAACTCAGTAAGCTCTCTCCTACAAGATTGTTTTTAGCGAAAAACGTCGGTTGAGAATTGAAATAGCTCGTCTTAGATCAACCTGACCTCACTATCCTAAAGGGGAGGCAGGAGCTGGTAAACCGGAAAGGCCTAGCTAGCTGAAGGCAGTCATGCTAACGTCTTTCTCGGCTTTCTGTGCTGGCGTTTTAAAACAACGGGACAGATTCAGCGTGAGCAGCTTCTGAAGTTACTTGTCACAGAAAGTAAGGAAACAGGGAAACAATTTTTGTTGACCTAGTATTTTTAGTGAACAGTCAATTTTGCAGAGCAGGTGGACGACCACAGGAGGACATATTGTTGTAACGGTCACTCAAACTAACCACCGTGATTTGACCAGTAGTTACACAGACGTCCAGAGCCTCTACAACACGGAGGGATGCCCAATGTCCCACTTTAAACACTGTAGGAAAGAGAAGATGACCCTCTGCATTATTTCCAGACTAGCAGAGACTTCAAGAGACAGACGGCTTTGTGAGGATGCCTGACTAAGATGCTTTCTGGATATGCTGTTCAAGCTGTCCAAGGTAAAGCATTTCTTGAGATCTTTGCAGCAGGTTTACAACCAGGTAAATACCCGTATTTGCTCCTTAACGATTAACTGTTTCTGCAACAATGGGTTGCTCACTTCCAACAGTATTTTCACTGCACAAACATGGTCTGTTACATGTTTTGTAATACACTAAAATCACCAGTGCAGATAACCATGATATGTCCAAATATGCTTTGATGATGACTGTGATTTTCTGCTTTATTTCATGTTTAAATTGAATAATTTTTTATTTAACTACAAAGTAGCAATGTGCTTTTGAACGAGTCGAAATTGATTATATGTGGCATCTTCTACCAGGTGCCATTGGCAGAGAGCAATGTAAGACACATATTCTTGTTAGTTTTCAGAAATGATGAGACTGTTGAATACAAATGATAAAATACAAATAAGTATACAGTATGTTAGTTTTCAGAAATGATGAGACTGTTGAATACAACTGATGAAGTACAAATAAGTATACAGTATATAAGTATTGTATGTACACTACCATTCAAACGTTTGGAGTCACTTAGAAATGGCCTTATTTTTGTAAGAAAAACATTTTTTTTAGTGAAGATCGCATCGAATTAATCAGAAATCCAGTCTAGACATTGTGACTGTGGTAAATGACCAATCTAGCTGGAAACGGCCAATTTTTAATGGAATATCTATATGGGGTACAGAGGCCCATTTCCAGCAACCATCACTCCTGTGTTCTAATGGTACATTGTGTTAGCTAATAGTGTTGAAAGGCTAATTGATGATTAGGAATCCCTTGTGAAATTATGTTAGCACATGAATAAAACTGTGAGTTTTCATGGAAAACAGAAATTGTCTGGCTGACCCCAAACGTTTGAGTGGTAGTTTATGTGGAGACAGAGTCAGAGATAAATTTTCAAGCTTTATATGGAGCCTCACTGTGATGATTGTGATGTAAATTCTAGAACTATCTTTTACTTTTTAGAAGCAGCAGCCACTTCACAGATCACTCACTTTAACTCAGAGACTGGACCTTGAAACACTCATCTTCGGTGGAAGTTTACAATCAACCACTGAACAGTCGTCTGTCTCTTCATAGGTTCCAACCTGTTTGTTCAGCAGACATGAAGAACAGACACAGAAGAAGAAGCAAGGTAAGATTTTCTCACTTGACCAGGACAAACCTTGAAAGAACCAAACTTATTAGTTATTTCATTTCTTGATATTTTGTCTTGAGTTTAAACAAAAGAAGAAATGATTTTCTTTTTCTTGAAACTAATGATGTTCATACAGCTGATTAGTTAATGTTTCACGTTTTAAATTATTTCTCATTGTCCTGAGACAGTCAGTAAATACCTGCTTATGACTGCTCTGAGAGGTTTCTTCAGACTATGACTCTGATAAGATATATGTTTTCTTTGAGAATCATAAAGTTAGCATACTCTATTGCTGTTGCTGACTTTTCTTTGCTAAAAACTGATTATACTGTAACATAATCACCAATTTTTTTGTGAAAGGCCTGATTAAGATTAGTACAAATCATTTGTACTTTCAACTGTAATTGCAGCTGATTAGCATGTGATATTACATCCAGTGGTGGAGGCTGTACTTTAGCAGTAAAAATGAGTAAAAATCCTGAAATACAAGTAAAAGTTGTCAATTTAAAATGTGACTTAGGTAACAATAGTAAGTATAATGAGGAAAACATGCTCAAAGTATTTCATGCAGCAAAAGTTGCTGGTACCCGCCTGTTACATATTATACAACTGCCTTATTACTTGCACTGACCAATTTCTTGAAATATTGTTTATTTAAATTGAATTATTTTTTAAGTTATATATTATTAGCTCTTACACTTAAATTATAAAAAATTATTGCATCAAAACAGACTTTCAGTACTAAAGGTGAGGGTATGCAATATGCAAAATGACCTGTTTCAGAATAATGTGCTTTATTGGATTGTAATTATTGACACATTAATGTGTAATCAGTTTAACGAAGTTGGTAAAATGCTGCTCATTTTAGTGATTTGATCTACTGCTCAGTAGTTACTACATTTTCCCCAGTAGACCTAAAAAGTTTTATCTTAAATAGTAGCTTATATTTATTAGTATCATTAACTTCATTATTAGCAACATCTGTGCTCGTCCTATTGTGACAAATGATATTGTCTTGTCCAAGATCGCCTGGTTAAAAGACTGTTAATTAACTGTACAGTGCATCACGTCTTTTGCCCTTTGAATGTTGCCAAGTCAAGCGTCAACTGATCAACTCATCGTTTTAGTTGTATTTACTGCTGGGTTGTTTTGTGAATGACAACATATTATGTCTTCAGGGTATTTACGTTTTTTGTCTCTAAAAAATTCAAATTTGTAAACTAACTTGTAATGACAGCTGCTTGATAAATGTAGTAGAGTAAAAAATACTCTGCTTCCTTTGAGTTGTGAGAGAAGTACCGTGAAAAGAAAATGCTGATGTTCATGTACCTCAAATTTGGATCTAAATCCAGCATTTGTTTAAATGTAGTTGTTTTCAGACACTGGTTTTCTGCCAGAACTATAGAAAAACTAGTCTTCGATTTACCAACAAATTCAAACTTTAAAGTAACAACTATAGTCTGATTGCAGTATTTATGCTTAATTGTACAATGACTATTAATAGTTTGCAAAAAAATATTAATGCAGTCATCTTTTAATAATGTAGATCCTTTGAGCGAATTGTAGGTTATTATCGATGTGCAATGTCTATTTGGAAAGATGGATTGAATGATAGAAAGTACATTAAAAATACTGTGCTGTCATTTTAAGATACACTACTGAAGTTTTTCTATGTTCTGCTACTTTAATCTTCTACTACACTGTATTTCAAAGGAAAATAATGTATTGTTGTACTCCTCTACATTTAAATTATATAGAATATGATTCATTGTGCAGTTCATTAAGTACTTGTCAAAAACAGATATAATTTGCTGCTCTTTCAACATCAGTAATGTTAAAATGATACATAATAACAATATATAATAAATGATAATACAGCAGTGACAGAGAGCTTTCTGCAGGCATTATGCGTGCTTTCACTTATTATATGAAGGTCTACATTTTGCTAGTAATGCTGTTTCTGCTGTTTTAATACAGGACTTACAACAGAATATTTTTTGAAATTGTACCTTATAACTTTTGCTTTCTAAGATACTGTTAGAAGGCCTTGGTATACTGTCACAGGAAATACTGATTTGTTTGACTTTTAGGGCTGCTTTAGTGAAGACAATTTGACTTGTCATAGCAGGAAAAGCACAGGTGTTACTAATAATATTAAAACGTGATGGATTATTATTAAGTTAAGATAAAATTTTTATTGCTCTCCATGGTGATATTAGAAACTACCCAGCAGTGAAAAAGTAATTAAAATCAGCTTCACTTTTAACAGCGGCAACGTTGAAGTGATAAACGCATTAATGCTTCAGTAATTATAATCCAGTTTATTCTAAAAGAGGCCGTTGATGCTTCTCTTGACTGTTTTGAGTAGACTTTATTTTAGCCATGGTAAACGGTGATAAACACTTCGGCTTAATATAAGAGTTAGGTTTTTTTATCCTCTGCCAATGACATTAATATGCAGTATATATGTACTGTATGTATGTAGAGACAGAGAGACCTCACTGTGATGATTGTGATGTAAATTCTAGAACTAACTTTTACTTTTTAGAAGCAGCAGCCACTTCACAGATCACTCACTTTAACTCAGAGACTGGACCTTGAAACACTCATCTTTGGTGGAAATTTACAATCAACCACTGAATAATCGTCTGTCTCTTCATAGGTTCCAACCTGTTTGTTCAGCAGACATGGAGAACAGACACAGAAGAAGAAGCAAGGTAAGATTTTCTGCATTTGACCATACAAACATTGAAACAACTGAACTTATTGTTTAATTTCTTGATATTTTGTCTTGAGTTTGACCAAAGGAAAGAAATCTTGTTTTTCTCTAAACTAATGTTCATACAGATGATTAGTGAATGTTTCACATTTTAAACTGTTCTTCAATGTCAGTGATAAAGTGTCATGCAAAGAAAACATTAAGTACAAGTAGCTGAAATTCATATTTACATCCTGTACATGTGTGAAAGTAGTGTATACTTTACTCAGATTTAGGCACCAAGGGACTTACATTATTTTTTTAATGGTGTTAAAAGTCAATCTGTTGAACAAAATGTAGGTTATAACATGCAGTGTTTTGTTTTGAAAGATAACTTCAGTGGTGCAAAGTTGTTTAAAGTACTGTACTGTAATTGAAAGGTACATTAAGTTTGTCTGTGTTTGCTATGTTTTGCTTCTACTACACTGTAATTGAAAGGAAATGTACTGTTTTATTTGTATACATTTAAAGGATATTAAGTATCATATGTGGTACAATTGATTAACTGGTTAACAAAAAGCAATGAAATTGGCTGCTACTTGAACAGCAACAACAATGTTAAAATGATTGGTGTTCCAACATCAGTAATAACAATATATATGATAATGCAACAATGACAGAGACCTTCTGCAGGCATTGTGAGTACTTTTACTTTTCATACTTTGGTCTACATTTTGCTAGTAATGCAGTTTCCTCTAAATGAATACAGAACTTGTACTTGTTATGTGATATTTTTAAATCTCTAAAATACAGAAAGAAGGCTGTGGTATACCCTCACAGAAATTTGTTGGACTCAAAGTTGTTGCTGTTTTGGAGAAGAAAAACCATTCCTGCTCAACAATTCCGCTCATCTCTAATTTTTCTGATTTTTTTTGTGGAATAAAATACCAATATTTTAAAGATATTTTACAAATTTTAGATTGATATTTCAAAAACTTTCCTCAATAACTTTTGTTATGTGTGAAATTTAAAAAAATTAAAATTGTGTATCTACCCACTTAAAATATTACTAGTTGACGTCTGCATTATCAATTTATTTTATGTGTACTCGGACATGGGACCTATCATTTTCATTTTTTCCCCCCTTTTTCGTTTTGTGCTCTCCTCTACTAATGTTGCATTGTTTCAGTTGTGTATCCAACATCTGACCAAGTTGAAGATTAGCCTTTTGGCTGACACTGGCACATGATGAGATAAATACTAAAATTTAGCTACTGCTTAAAGATTCTCCAATATATGTCTATATGTATTTATTTATTTTATTTGTTTACTTTTAGCAAAACCACCTCATGCATGTTTCTGCCTTTCGGGAGCCTCATGTAGAAGTTAGAAGATGACTGAAAGGAACACGACTCTTCTGCTGTTGAAGTGGCTCCACTGGAAAACAGATGAGAGACATTTTCTTATTTTCCTCTCTTTTCCTTCATCTCTCTCCTTCACCCTTTGACTTTTACCTCTGTTATCTTCCTTCTGCGGTCACTCGTTGAAATTGTGATTTCGCTTTGTCGTATTTCCGCTTAGCATCCTTTACTGCTCATTTCAGTCTGAATGGTGACACTTTGTATTTGTCCAGACAGCCAATGACAAGGACTGAGTTGTAGGAAGTGTTGCGTACTTTAAGAGCAATGCGGATAGATTTATTAACCCATGGCTTTTCATTAAAAAAATACAAACTGTCACCATGAGAATTACATAATCCATCAGTTTGGCGATGAAGCTCGTCACCACCTTGTAAACTTGTTCACATGACCAGAGCTGTTCTGGAACATTTTCTTCTCAGCATCACTCAGAGCATCCTGTGACTTAGTGAAAATAAGCTAAAGATAAAAGAAAGCATAAATGCACTGCCTTGAAGCAGTTGCAGTGATATCTGGACACGGCCTCACCTCTTGACCCTTTTCTATTCTTAAATTCTTGACCTCACCACAGTTTTTTCATCCGTTTTTGTTATATTTGCTTTACGTCTCCACTCTTTTTCTTATTCTTAAAATCTTTACCTCTCCAAACTTTTTAAACATAGATTATTTACCTTATATTTTTTTATTTTTGGAAGCACCATTTTATTCCCTTTTTGTTCTTATGTTCTTTACCTCTCTGCCCTTTCTTTTTATTTTAATATTCTTTCCTTAAGCTTGTCACTCTTCATATTTTTCGCATTTCCTCTCCACTGTTGTATTTTTATGTTCTCTACCCCTCACCCTTTTTATTCTTATGGTCTTTACCTCTCTAACATTTTTATTCTTACATTTGGTTCCTCTCCACCTGTGTTATTCTTATGTTCTTTACTTCTTTTCCCTATTCAGTTTTTTTCCCTATTCACTGTTTTTGTTTCCATTCATTCCGTCCCTCTCCATTCTTTTTATTCTTTTTTTCTTTTTCTCTCCAACCTGTTTCCTTACTTCCAGCTATTTTTATATTCATATGCCCCTTACTTCTGAACTATTGTTGTTCTAATATTCTTTTCCTTATCACCTTGTTTTTATTTTTTATTCTTTCACTCTCAACACTTTTTTCTTTTGTTCTTAGGTTCCTTTACCTCCACCCTTGTTGTTTCTGTGTTCTTTACCTCTCCAGCATCTCTAGTTTTACATGCATGGTAGTGTATATATTTAATTTGATATATTTAACTTTACCTCTACATCCTTATTCTTCTTCTTTTCTTTCCTTATCCACCCCTTTTTATTCTTCTATTCTTTACATCTTTACCCTTTTAAATCTTACATTTTTACCGTACCTCGCCACTATTTTCATTCTTCTTTTATTTTCATCTCCACCTTTTTTCATTCTTTGTCTTTCCTTTATCTCTTTGCCCTTTCTAATTCTGTTATTTTAATCTTCCTAAAATCTCTTATTTTTATGTTCTTTTTCTCTCCACCCTCCAACTGTTTTAAATTCTTTACCTGTGCACGTTTTTTTCCCTCTGTTAATGACAGGTTTTTTTCCTCTCCTTGTCCTCCCTTATTTCTTTTATACTTTACATTTCCCCTGTTTTATTTTTTTGTTGTTTTCGGTTGTTTTTCTAGAACTATTCCTCCTTACTCTTGTTTATCTTACGTTCTTTCTTCCAGCACCCTTTTGTTTTTGTTCTTATATACTTTTCTTACCATTTCCACTTGCTAAGTTTTTTCCTTTGTCTCTTCACCCTTTTTATTCTTACATTCTTTACCTCTATATCCTTTTATTCCTCTTTTTTCTTCTTTACACTCTTCTTTTTCTTATTTTTCTCCACCCTCCTTTTGAAAATTCTCATTCTTTTCATTACCCCTCCATATTTGTTATTTTTATGTTTGTGTGTAAAATCTCATTTTCTTTCCTTAGCCTGTCCACCCTTTTATTTATTGAATTCTTCGCATTTCCTCTATATCATTTTTGTTATGTTTACCTCCTTATCCTTGTTTTTCTATTGTTCTTTACCTCTCCACTCTTTCTTTACTCGTTTTACTCTTTTTAAAAAAACAATTCTTTCCTTTATCCTCTATCTTTTCAAATCTTTCTTTGCTATATCTGTGCCTTTTTAAAATGACTTTTGTTGTAGTATGTTCTTACTCGTGTGTTCTTTACCTCTCTGCATCTGTTGTTCTTTTCTGTTCCTCTCCACTTTTGTTTTTTATGTTTTGGACCTCCGCACTGTTTTTGTTGTTATTCACTTACCTTCCTAAATTGTGTTTTTTCTCTCTTCCCTTTATGTTTTTACCTCTCCATCCTGTATATCTGCACACTTTACTTGTCTGCCTTTTCTATTCATTTTTCTTTATTTTCTTTCTCCACCTGTTTTCTCTTTTATTCTTTCCTTTCATCTCCATCGTTTTTATTGTCGTGTTCTATACCTCTCCACCTTTTCTGTCATCATACACTTTCCTATCCACCCTTTTCTCTAATTTTATTGTGAACTTTTCATCTCTACCCTCCTTTACTTATTTTGTCTGTGTCCTTGTTATTCTAATTTTTCTTTTCCTTTCCATTATTGTTTATCTTGTGTTATCAACCGCCCCACCGCTTTTGTTGTCTTATACTTTCCTATTCATCCTTTTCATCTTAAATTCTTTAATTTTTAAAATATTATTTCCTTTACTTCTCTACCCTTTTAATTTTTATATTTTCTACCATAACTCTTAACCTCTACACTGCCACATTTATTATTCTTATGTTCTTTTCCTCTTTCTTAATTGTCCTTTTCCTCTTCACCCTTGTTATTCTTCTGTTCATTACATCTTTACACTTTATATATTTAAAATCTTTACTATTCCTATATAATTCTATTTTTCTCTGTTGTACCCCTCCACTCCTTTTGTTCTTGAGTACTTTTCTTTCTCTCTCCACTCCTGTTCATGTTGTTTTTTCCCCTTTGCTCCATTTTCTCTCTGTACATTTCCATCCATTTCTATGTTATTCTTTCCTTCACCTCTCCACCCTTTTTATTCCTGTTCTTTTTCTTTCTCACCTTTTTATTCTTGCTTTTTTACCACTCTACCCTTGTTATTCTTGTTTTTTCCTCTCTGCTGTTGTTTATCTTATGTTTGTTACTTCTCCATCCTTTTTTTCCAGTTAAACCCTTATTCAGTTTTTCCTTTATCTTTCTGCTCTCTCAAATTCTTATGAATTTTATTATTTTATTCTTTACCTTCGCTTGCCTGTTATTCTTTACTTTTCCACCCTTATTTTTCATTTTTATTCCTCCTCACCTTTCATCTTTTCACATTACTGTTAGATCCTTATGTTATGTTGTCCTTCTTTCCACCCGTTTTTTCTGTTCTTTACCTCTGCACTTTATGTTCTTTTTTTCTCTACTTTTCTTCTCTACCCATTTTATTCTTCTGGTCTTCACAGCAGTTTGTTGCTTGAATTCTTTACTTCTCCCTCCTTTGAATTGTATTCTTTCCTATCCCTCCCTGTTTTTTTTTTTTATTGTTATATTGTTTTCATGTCCACCCTTGGTATTCTTATGTTACTTTTACACTCATTATATACTTGGGTTCTCTCCTTTTACTCTGTACTTTTTTGTATTCTTTTTCTGTACCTCTCCACACTTGTTATTTTTATGCTCTTTACCGCTCCACCTGTTTTACTCTCATATGCTTTCTGTCAATTTCCAGCTTTTTATGACTAAAATGTTTCCTTTACTGCTTCACATGTATTTTTGTGTTTTTTGCTTTTCCAACTTATGTTCTTTTTCTCTCAACTATGGTATCTCCACCCTTTTTGTTTTTATGATTCTTTATATACATATCCTCTGTTTTATAGCTTACTTTTTTCCTACACCTTTCTGACCTTTTTATTCTTGTTTTGTATGTTCTTTTTCTCTCCACTGTGGTATATTATGTTGTTTTTTTCTCCACCCTTATTCTTATTTTCGTATCTCTCCACCCTTGTGTATTCTTATGTTCTTTGCCTCTCCACTCATTTATTCTTTACTTATCCACCCTTTTTGTTCTCATTTACTTTCTACTCCACCCTGTTTAATCTTTCATGCTTTTCTTTTTCTCTCCATGCTGTTTTTGTGTCCTTTACCTCTCCACCCATGTTATTTTTATATTTTTTACCTCTCAACTATTTTAATTCTCTTTTGTTTCCCTTTTTGTTCGTATATACTTTCTTTACTTTTCAACCCTTAGGCTTTTCATTTTCTTTTCCTCTCCAGTTTTGTTATTATCATATTCTTTACCTCGCCACACTTCGTTTATATGATTCTTTATATACCTCTCCTCTATTTTCTGTCTTAGTTTTTTACTGTACCTCTCTGCCTTTTTTATTTCTGTTATTTTGTATGTTCTTTTTTCTCTCCATGTTATGTTTATGTTCTTTTCCCACCACTTGTGTTACTTTTATGTTCTCCTTCTTTCTGCCTTTGTTTATCTCAGTTCTTTACCTCTTCATCTGTTTTATTCTCTTTTTCTTTACTTTACCCCTCTACTCTTTATTTTTTTTAGTCTCTACTTTACCTCTCTGCTCTTGTAATTCTTAGGTTCTTTCCTTCTCCACTCTTTTTATTGTCATTTTCTCCTCTCCACCCTTTTTGCTGTCATATACTTACTTTCCATTTCCAGCTTTTTTTTTAAATTACTGAGCTCTTTTTTTTTTACCTCTTCTCCCTTATTATTTGTGTTTCTGACATCTCCAACCTTTAAATCCCCTTTTCTTTCCTATACCCCACTGCCTTTTTATTCTTCTTATGTCATCAGCTGTTTTGTGTTATTTTTTCCTCTCCACTTATTTCTTTATTTTTTCATCTTTGTTTTTCAGTGTTCTTTACCTTTCCATCCTAAGGTTTTAAATTGTTTTTCCTTTCCGGTTTTGTTATTTGTATGTTCTTGACCTCTCCACCCTTTTATATATTTTTGTCACTATACCCCTTTACCCTTTTTATTCTTAATACTTTTATATTTTTTTGTCCACTTGTGTTATTTTTCTGTTCTTCCTTTCTACCTTTTTTATTCTTTACGTTACCTCTTCAACCTTGTTGTATGTTCTTTGCCTTTATTACCTTTACTTGTCTGTCTTTTATATTGGTCTTTCCATCTACATCCTCTGCCTCTATTGTTTCATTGACCTCTCCACTCTGTTTATTACTTTTTATTTCCCTCTGCACCTATGTTCTTCTTTCTTTACATCTTGTTATCTTATGTTCTTAGCCTCTCCACTCTTTTATTCTTTACGCCTTTACTTATCCACCCTTTTATTTCTGATGTACTTTCTACTCCATCCTGTTAAATCTTTTTTTTTCTCTCCATGCTGTTTTCATGTGTTCTTTACCTCTCCATCCATGTCGTTTTTATGTTCTTTCCCTCTCAACTCTCAACTTTAATTCTCATTTTTTCCTATCCACCCTTTTTGATCTCATATACTTTCTTTCCATGTCCAGCTTTTTATGAGTGAAGTCTTTTCTTTTCCACTCCACATGTAATACTTCTTCTACTTCTCCAACTTTTAAGTCTTTTATTCTTTACTACCTCTGCCTTTTTACTCTCATGCTCTCTCCACTGTTCTTATTGTTTTTTTCTGTTCCACACTTGTTATTCTTAGGCTTCTTGCGTTTCTACCCTTTAGGTTTTTAATTTTCTTTTCCTCTCCAGTTTTGTTATTATCATGTTCTTTACCTCTCCACTCTTTTCATTTATATGATTCTTTATATACGTCTCCTCTATGTCATATTTTACTTCTTTCCTACACCTCTGTGCCGTTTTCTTGTTATTTTGTATGTTCTTTTGTCTCCACTATGGTATTTTATGTTATTTTTCCTCCACCCTTGTTTTTTTCAGTTTTTTACATCTCCACCTTTGCTTATTTCAGTTCTTTCCCTCTTCATCCATTTTATTCTTTTTCTTTACTTTACCCCTCTACCCTTTTTATTCTTTTACTCTCTACCTGTCTTGTAATTCTTGTGTTCTTTATCTCTCCACTGTTTTTATTGTAATTTTTTCTTTCTCCACCTTTTTTGTTGCCATCTACTTTCTTTCCATTTCCAGTGTTTTTATTACTGACATCTTTCCTTTACCCCTCCTCTCCTATTATTTGTGTTTTTTGTGTCTTCAACCTTTAAATCTCCTTTTCTTTCCTATACCTCACTGCCTTTTTATTCTTACACTCTTATTAGTTTTATATTCTTTACCTCTCCACCTTTATTCATTGTGACAATCTTTTCTTTTACCTCTCCACCTTTTTCGTTCTTGTGTACCTTTCTTTCTATCTCTACCCTTTATAATCTTGTTTCCTTCCTTTCTCCTTTGCATTATTTGCTTTTTTTACATCTCTGACCTTTAAATCCCCTTTTCTTTCCTATACCCCACTGCCTTTTTATTTTTCTTATCCTGTCAACTGTTTTATTGTTTTTTTCTTTTTTCTTTTCCACCGTTGTTGTTATGTTCTTTTCCTCTCCACTCTTGTTATTTTTAGGTTCTTTATTTTTCCACATTTGTTTTTCAGTTTTCTTTATCTTTCCAAACTAAGGGTTTTTTTCCGTTGCAGTTTCATATTTCTATCTTCTTTATCTCCACACCCTTTTGTATCTTTTGTCACTATACCTCTCTGCCTTATTTATTCTCAATATTTTTGTATTTTTTGTCCACCTGTGTTATTTTTATATTCTTCCTTTCTACCTTTTTTATTCTTTGTTACCTCTTCAACCTTGTTTTCTATTCTTTACCTTTATTTCCTTTACTTGTCTGTCTTTTGTATTTGTCTTTCCCTCTCCATCCTGTTTCTATTGTTTTATTTACCTCTCAACTCTTTTAGTTCTCATTTTTTCTTTTCAGCCCTTTCGATCTCATATACTTTCTTTCCATTTCCAGCTTTTTATTACTATTATCAAGTCTTTCCTTTGCCGCTCCACATGTATTATTGGTGTTTTTTCACTTCTCCAACTTTCAAATCCTTTATTCTTTGCTACCTCTTCCTTTTTATTCTCATACTCTCTCCACTGTTCTTATTCTGTGTTTTTGTCTTTTCCACACTTGTTATTCTGAGGCTCTTTAATTTTCCCACTCTTAGGTTTTAAGTATTCTTTTCCTCTTTCATTTTATCATGTTCTTTACCTCTCCACCCTTTTCGTTTATATGATTCATTATATACGTCTCCTATTTTATCGCTTACGTTTTTACTACACCTCTCTACCATTTTTATTCTTGTTATTATGTATGTTGTTTTTCTCCACCCTTGTTCTTATGTTTTTTACATTGCCACCATTGTTAATTTTAGTTCTTTACCTCTTCACCTATTTTATCATTTTTTCTTTACCCCCTACCCTTTTTATTCTTTTAGTCTCTCTTTTTGTTGTCATATTCTTGTTTGTTGAACCTGCTTTGTGAAACGGACCCATGATTTTTAACTCTCTACCCTATTGATTGTACTTGTCTTTACATCTGCACCTTTTTGAAATTACTTGGCTTTTCTTTATCTCTCTGCCCATTCTAATTCTTACATTTTTATCTCCACTTATTTTTATCATTCTTATTTGCTGTGCCTCTACACGCTTTCTAATCCTTTCTCCTCCACTCTGTTTTCTTCTCTTTTCTATTCTTTTTTCTTTATTTTCTTTCTCCACCTGTTTTCTCTTTTATTTGTCGTGTTCTATACCTCTCCACCTTTTCTGTCATCATACACTTTCCTATCCACCCTTTTCTCTAATTTTTTTGTTAACTTTTCATCTCCACTCTCATTTACTTATTTTCTTTGTGTCCATCCTTGTTATTCTAATTTTTATTTTATTTTCCTTTACATTCTTGTCTTCTTCTTCATTCTTGCGTTGCTAACCGCCCCACCATTTTTGTCGTCTTATTCATGCATTTAGTTTTTAAATTCTTTACTTTCCCTATGAACCCTTTTTTCTAATTTTATTCTTCAGTTTTCTTGACCCTTGCTGTTGTTGTGTTTGTTACACCTTCACCCTTGTTATTTTTATGTTCTTTTTCTCTCCACACTTTTTAATTCTATGTTCCTTACCTCTCCACACTTGAATGTTTTGAGCCCAAGTTCCATCTAGCTACTCTTTATGTTCTTATGTTTCCGTGTCCACTTCCTTCTTTACTTAACATTTTTCCCTCTCCACCCCTTTTAATCTTAAATTCCTAAACCACTCTGCCCCTTTTTTCTTATTTTATGTTTAATTTTTCATCTCCACCTGTTACTGTACTGTTCTTAAGCTCTCGTCTCTTGTTAGTCAAATGTTCTTCACCTCTCCATCCTTTTTTCTCACATAATTTTCTCTACCTCTACGTTGTTTTTAGATTCAGTTTCATTCCCTTGTATTTTCTACCAGCCAGAAGTTTGGACACACCTTCTCATTGAATGCTTTTTATTTAATTATTTTTGTACATTGTAGATTAATATTGAAGACATCAGTATTGAATGAGAAAGCGTGTCCAAACTTTTGACTGGTAGTGTATATATTTAATTTGCATATATTTAACTTTACCTCTACATCCTTATTCTTCTTCTTTTCTTTCCTTATCCACCCCTTTTTATTCTTCTATTCTTTACATCTTTACCTTTTTAAATCTTACGTTTTTACCGTACCTTGCCACTATTTTCATTCTTCTTTTATTTTCATCTCCACCTTTTTCATTCTTTGTCTTTCCTTTATCTCTTTGCCCTTTCTAATTGTTATTTTAATCTTCCTAAAATCTCTTGTTTTTATGTTCTTTTTCTCTCCACCCTCCAACTGTTTTGTATTCTTTACCTGTGCATGTTTTTTTCTCTCTGTTAATGACAGTTTTTTCCTCTCCTTGTCCTCCCTTATTTCTTTTATACTTTACATTTCCCCTGTTTTATTTTTCTGTTGTTTTCGGTTGTTTTTCTTGAACTATTCCTCCTTACTCTTGTTTATCTTATGTTCTTTCTTCCAACATCCTTTTGTTTTTGTTCTTATATACTTTTCTTACCATTTCCACTTGCTAAGTTTTTTCTTTTGTCTCTTCACCCTTTTTATTCTTACATTCTTTACCTCTATACCCTTTTATTCCTCTTTTTTCTTCTTTACACTCTTCTTTTTCTCCACCCTCCTTTTGAAAATTCTCATTCTTTTCATTACCCCTCCATATTTGTTATTTTTATGTTTGTGTGTAAAATCTCATTTTCTTTCCTTAGCCTGTCCACCCTTTTATTTATTGAATTCTTCGTATTTCCTCTATATCATTTTTGTTATGTTTAACTCCTTATCCTTGTTTTTCTATTGTTCTTTACCTCTCCACTCTTTCTTTACTCGTTTTACTGTTTTTCAAAAAAATTCTTTCCTTTACCCTCCATTTTTTCAAATCTTTCTTTGCTATATCTGTGCCTTTTTAAAATGACTTTTGTTCTAGTAATGTTCTTACTCTTGTGTTCTTTACCTCTCCACATCTGTTCTTTCCTGTTCCTCTCCACTTTTGTTTTTTATGTTTTGGACCTCCCCACCATTTTTGTTGTCATTCACTTACCTTCCTAAATTGTGTTTTTCTCTCTTCCCTTTATGTTTTTACCTCTCCATCCTGTATATCTGCACACTTTACTTGTCTGCCTTTTCTATTCATTTTTCTTTATTTTCTTTCTCCACCTGTTTTCTCTTTTATTCTTTCCTTTCATCTCCACTGTTTTTATTGTCATGTTCTATACCTCTCCACCTTTTCTGTCGTCATACACTTTCCTATCCACCCTTTTCTCTAATTTTATTGTGAACTTTTCATCTCTACCCTCCTTTACTTATTTTTTGTTTGTGTCCTTGTTATTCTAATTTTTATTTTATTTTCCTTTCCATTATTGTTTATCTTGTGTTATCAACCGCCCCACCGTTTTTGTTGTCTTATACTATTCCTATTATTTCCTATTATGACGAAATATCGTCGTCAATGGACCTTTATTACTTGGCGAAAACTAGACGAGACGAAATAATTTTGTCTCATCTCGTTTTGGTCAATGAAAATGAAGAGACATTTCAGCAGAGTTTTTTTTGTAAACCAAATTTCGTCTCATTTTTATTCGTCAACAATGTTGTATTATATATTTTATTATAGTTATCGTCACATAACCACCATTTACGTTTCGTCTCGTTTTCGTCAAGTAATAAAGGTCCATTGATGATGATATTTGCCATAGTTTTCGTTGACTAAAGCAACACTATTCTCCACTGTTTTCTTCTACCTTTTCTATTCTTTTTTTCTTCATTTTTTCTCCACCTGTTTTCTCTTTTCTGTCATCATACACTTTCCTATCCACCCTTTAATCTAATTTTATTGTGAACTTTTCATCTACACTCTCTTTTACTTATTTTCTTTGTGTCCTTATTATTCTAATTTTTATTTTATTTTCCTTTCCATTATTGTTTATCTTGTGTTATCAACCGCCCCACCGTTTTTGTTGTTTTATACTTTCCTATTCATCCTTTTCATCTTAAATTCTTTAAATATTATTTCCTTTACTTCTCCACCCTTTTAATTCTTATATTTTCTACCATAACTCTCAACCTCTACATTGCCACATTTATTATTATGTTCTTTTCCTCTTTCTTAATTGTCCTTTTCCTCTTCACCCTTGTTATTCTTCTGTTCATTACATCTTTACACTTTATATATTTAATATCTTTACTATTCTTATCTAATTCTATTTTTCTCTGTTGTACCCCTCCACCCCTTTTGTTCTTGAGTACTTTTCTTTCTCTCTCCACTCCTGTTCATGTTGTTTTTTCCCCTTTGCTCCATTTTCTCTCTGTACATTTCCATCCATTTCTATGTTATTCTTTCCTTCACCTCTCCACCCTTTTTATTCCTGTTCTTTTTCTTTCTCACCTTTTTATTCTTGCTTTTTTTTTTACCACTCTACCCTTGTTATTCTTGTTTTTTCCTCTCTGCTGTTGTTTATCTTATGTTTGTTACTTCTCCATCCTTTTTTCCCAGTTAAACCCTTGGTCAGTTTTTCCTTTATCTTTCTGCTCTCTCAAATTCTTATGAATTTTATTATTTTATTCTTTACTTTACCTTCGCTTGCCTGTTATTCTTTACTTTTCCACCCTTATTTTTCATTTTTATTCCTCCTCACCTTTCATCTTTTCACATTACTGTTAGATCCTGATGTTATGTTGTCCCTCTTTCCACCCTTGTTTTTTCTGTTCTTTACCTCTCTGCACTTTGTTCTTTTTCCTCTTTTACTCTGTGCTTTTTTGTATTCTTTTTCTGTACCTCTCCACACTTGTTATTTTTATGCTCTTTACCTCTCCACTTGTTTTACTCTCATATACTTTCTGTCAATTTCCAGCTTTTTATGACTAAAATGTTTCCTTTACTGCTTCACATGTATTTTTGTCTTTTTTTGCTTTTCCAACTTATGTTCTTTTTCTCTCAACTATGGTATCTCCACCCTTTTTGTTTTTATGATTCTTTATATACATATCCTCTATTTTATAGCTTACTTTTTTCCTACACCTTTCTGACCTTTTTATTCTTGTTTTGTATGTTCTTTTTCTCTCCACTGTGGTATATTATGTTGTTTTTTTTCTCCACCCTTATTCTTATTTTCGTATCTCTCCACCCTTGTGTATTCTTATGTTCTTTGCCTCTCCACTCTTTTATTCTTTATTTATCCACCCTTTTTGTTCTCATTTACTTTCTACTCCACGCTGTTTAATCTTTCATGCTTTTCTTTTTCTTTCCATGCTGTTTTGGTGTTCTTTACCTCTCCACTCATGTTATTTTTATGTTTTTTACCTCTCAACTATTTTAATTCTCTTTTGTTTCCCTTTTTGTTCGTATATACTTTCTTTGCTTTTCAACCCTTAGGCTTTTAATTTTCTTTTCCTCTCTAGTTTTGTTATTATTATATTCTTCACCTCTCCACACGTTTCATTTATATGATTCTTTATATACCTCTCCTCTATTTTCTCTTAGTTTTTTACTGTACCTCTCTGCCTTTTTTAATTCTGTTATTTTGTATGTTTGTTTTTCTCTCCATGTTATGTTTATGTTCTTTTCCCACCACTTGTGTTACTTTTATGTTCTCCTTCTTTCCACCTTTGTTTATCTCAGTTCTTTACCTCTTCATCTGTTTTATTCTCTTTTTCTTTACTTTACCCCTCTACTCTTTATTTTTTTTAGTCTCTACTTTACCTCTCTGCTCTTGTAATTCTTAGGTTCTTTCCTTCTCCACTCTTTTTATTGTCATTTTCCCCTCTCCACCCTTTTTGCTGTCATATACTTTCTTTCCATTTCCAGCTTTTTTTTTAAATTACTGAGCTTTTTTTTTTTACCTCTTCTCCCTTATTATTTGTGTTTCTTACATGTCCAACCTTTAAATCCCCTTTTCTTTCCTATACGCCACTGCCTTTTTATTCTTCTTATCTCATCAGCTGTTGTGTTATTTTTTCCTCTCCACTCGTTATTCTTAATTCTTTATTTTTTCATCTTTGTTTTTCAGTGTTCTTTACCTTTCCATCCTGAGGTTTTAAATTTTTTTTCCTTTCCGGTTTTGTTATTTTTTTATGTTCTTGACCTCTCCACCCTTTTATATATATTTTTTCACTATACCCCTTTACCCTTTTTATTCTTAATACTTTACTTAATACTTAATTTTTTTGTCCCCCTGTGTTATTTTTCTGTTCTCCCTTTCTACCTTTTTTATTCTTTACATTACCTCTTCAACCTTGTTTTATATTCTTTACCTTTATTTCCTTTACTTGTCTGTTTTTTGTCTTTCTCTCTCCATCCTCTGTTTCTATTGTTTCATTGACCTCTCCACCCTTTTTATTACTTTGTCTTTCTCTCTCCATTTTTGTTCTTATTTTCTTTATTTCTCTACCCTTTAATATTCTTTTTTCTCTACTTTACCTCTCCACCATTTTTATTCTTATTTACTTATCCACCCTTTTTGTTCTCATTTACTTTCTTGTCCACCCTGTTTAATCTTTTATTCTTTTCTTTTTCTCTCCACACTGTTTTCATTTGTTCTTTACCTCTCCACCCATGTTATTTTCATGTTCTTCACCTCTCCACTCTTTTAATTCTCATTTTTTCCTCTCAACCCTTTTTGATCTTATATACTTTCTTTCCATTTCCAGCTTTTTATTTCTAAAATTTTTCCTTTGCCGCTCCACATGTATTATGTGTGTATTCTTACTTCTCTTACTTTTAAATCCTTCATTCTTTACTAACTTTACTAACTTTTTTCTTCTCTAAACTTGTTATTCTTAGGCTTCTTACTTTTCCACCCTTAGGTTTTTCAATTTCTTTTCCTCTCCAATCTTGTTATCATGTTCTTTACCTCTCCACCCTTTTTGTTTATATGATTCTTTATATACGTCTCCTATATTTTATATCTGACTTTTTTACGATACCTCTCTGCACTTTTTAATCTTATTATTTTGTATGTTCGTTGTTCTCTCCAACCATGTTGTTTTTATGTTCTTTGTCCTCTTGTGCTACTTTTATGTTCTCCCTTTCCAAACTTTTGAAGCCTTTTTTTGTTCTTATACTTTTCATCCCAACCCTTTTTTTTATAGTTTTGTTCTTTTCCACCCCACCCCTCTTTACTTTTCCACCTTTATTCATTTGACATTTTTTTCTTTTACATCTCCCCCCTTATTCTTTCTTTATTTCACTCTTTTTATTCTCTTGCATTTTGCTTGTGTACTTTTCTTTCTTTCTCCACTCTTTATAATCTTCCCTTTAGCGTTGTTGTATTTTTTGTTTTCATATCCTTTCATTCAATCACCAGCTTTTCTTTACATTTCCACTGCTTTTTATGTTATTCCTCTTTTTGCCTGTCTACCCTTTTCATTCTTGTTCTTTCTCTCTACTCTTGTTTTTCTTGTTTTTTCCTCTGCTGTTTATCTTACATTGATTCCATCTCCACCTTTTTTCTTTCCAACTAAACCATTACTCTGTTTTTCCTTTATTTTAGTCATCCTCACTGTTTCTTTTTTTTTTGGTCCATTCTTTACTTTACCTTCACTTGCCTGTTATTCTTTACTTTCCACTCTTATTTTTAGTTTTTTCCCTCTCACATTTTCTTTCATTTTTACATTACCACTACAACCTTTTTTATTTTATGTTCGTTACCTCTCCACACTCTTTTATTCTTTTGTTTTTCTCTCCATGCTGTTTTCGTGTGTTCTTTACCTCTCCATCCATGTTGTTTTTATGTTCTTTACCTCTCAACTGTTTTAATTCTCATTTTTTCTTGTCAACCCTTTTTGATCTACTTTCTGTCCATTTCCAGCTTTTATTACTAAAAGCTGTCCTTTGCCGCTCCACTTCCCCAACTTTTAAATCTTCATTCTTCGCTGCCTCTGCCTTTTTATACTCATGTTCTGTCCACTGTCTTGTTTTTTTTTCTCCACACTTGTTATTCTTAGGCTTCTTGCTTTTCCACCTTTAGGTTTTTAATTTTCTTTTCCTCTCCAGTTTTGTTATTATCATGTTCTTTACCTCTCCACACTTTTGATTTATATGATTCTTTATATACATCTCCTCTATTTCATATCTTACTTTTTTACTGCACCTCTCCTTTTGATACTTGTTATTTTGTATGTTTTTGTTTTTCTCCACCCTTGTTTTTCTTATGTTCTTTGCATCTCCACCTTTGTTTATCTCAGTTCTTTACATCTTCATCCATTTTACCTCTTCATCCATTTTATTCTCTTTTTGTTTACTTTACCCCTCTACCCTTTTTATTTTTTTAGTCTCTACTTTAACTCTCTGCCCTTGTAATTCTTATGTTCTTTCCTTCTCCACTCTTTTTATTGTGCTTTTTTCTCTCCACCCTTCTTGTTGTCATATACTTTCTTTCCATCTTTAGCTTTTTTATTACTGAAGCCTTTCCTTTACCTCGCCTTTCTTATTATTTGTGTTTTTTACCTCTCCAACCTTTAAATTCCTGTTTCTTTCCTATACCCCACTGCCTTTTTTATTCTTATCTCGTCAACTGTTTTTTTTTTTTCATTGTTATTCTTATGTTCTTTTCCTTTCCACTCTTGTTATTTTTAGGTTCTTTATTTTTTCACTTTTGTTTTTCAGTGTTCTTTACCTTTCCACCCTAAGGTTTTTAATTTTTTTCCTTTCCACTTTTGTTGTTTGTATGTTGTTTACCTCTCCACCCTTTTATATCTTTTTTCGCTATACCTCTCTGCCCTTTTTATTCTTGTTATTTTTATGTATTTTTTTGGACACTTTTTGGACACTATTTTTCTATTCTTCCTTTCCACCTTTTTTATTCTTTACATTACCTCTTCAACCTTGTTTTATATTCTTTACCTTTATTTCCTTTACTTGTCTGTCTTTTATATGTCTTTCCCCTCCATCCCGTTTCTATTGTTTTATTTACCTCTCCACCCTTTTATTACTTTTTCTTTCCCTCTCCATCTTTGTTCTTATTTTCTTTATTTCTCTACCCTTTTGTATTCTTTTTTCTCTATTTTACCTCTCCACCATTTTTATTCTTCTGTTTTTTGTCTCTCTGCCCGTTTATTTTTTACTTGTCCACCCTTTTTGTTCTCATGTACCTTTTACTCCACCCTGTTTAATCTTTTATTCTTTACTTTTTCTTTCCACACAGTTTTTGTCTGTTCTTTACCTCTCCACTCTTTTAATGCACATTTTTTCCCTCTCAACCACTTCGGCTTTACTGTTCCACCCTTAGGTTTTTAATTTTCTTTTCCTCTACAGTTTTGTTATTATCATGTTCTTTACCTCGCCACACTTTTAGTTTATATGATTCTTTATGATTCTTTATACACATCTCTATTTTATATCTTACTTTTTTACTGTACCTCTTTGCCCTTTTTATTCAAAATATTTTGAATGTTCGTTTATCTCATGTTATTTTTATGTTCTTTTCCCACCACTTGTGTTACTTTTATGTTCTCTCTCTTTTCACCCTTCTTTAGTTTCGTCCATTTTATTCACTTTTTCTTTATTTTACCCCTCCACCCCTTTAATTCTTTAGTCTCTTGTTTACCTCTCTGCTCTTGTAATTCTTAGGTTCTTTCCTTCTCCACTCTTTTTACTGTCGTTTTTCCCTCTCCATCCTTTTTGTTGTCATATACTTCCTTTCCATTTCCAGCTGGTTTATTACTGAAGTCTTTCCTTTACCTTTCCTCCCTTATTATTTGTGTTTTTTAAATCTCCAACCTTTAAATCCCTTTTTCTTTCCAATAACCCACTGCCTTTTTTTTCTTCTTATTCCGTCAACTGTTAAATTGTATGTTTTTTCTTCTCCACCGTTGTTATTCTCATGTTCTTTTCTTCTCCACTCTTGTTATTTTTAGGTTCTTTATTTTTTCACCTTTGTTTTTCAGTGTTCTTTACCTTTCCTCCCTAGAGTTAATTTTTTTTCTTTACCAGGTTTGATCTGTGTATGTTCTTTACCTCTCCACTCTTTTAATTTTTTATTCTTTATGTACCTTTCCACCCTTTTATATCTTTTTTCACTGTACCTCTCTGCCCTTTTTATTCTTAATATTTTTGTATACTTTTGTATTCTTTTATACTTTACCTCTCCACCATTGATATTCTTATGTTCTTTGCCTCTCCACTATCTGTTTTTGTTCCTTTATTCTTTTGTTTACCCCTCCACTCTTTTTGTGACTTTTTCTTTCCCTGTCCACCTTTGTTATTCTTATTTTCTTGCCTCTTCACCCTCTCATATTCTTTTTTTATCTACTTTACCTCTCCACCATTTTATTCTTGTCTTCTTTGAAATGATATGTCGACAGAGCAGCCTTGGCGGAGTACTGCGTTCTCTGAGTGCTTTTCTTGTTCTTATTTGCTTTACTTCTCCGTCCTTTTTTGTTCTTTTGTACTTTACCTGTCCACCATTTTATAGTCTTTTTTTCTCTACCTCTCCATCATTTTTATGTTCTCCTCTCTTTTCTTCTTTACTTAACCACCCTTTTTGCTCTCATTTGCTTTCTACTCCATCCTGTTTAATCTTTTATCTTTTCTTTTTCTCTCCATACTGTTTTTGTGTGTTGTTTACCTCTCCACTCATGTTATTTTTCTGTTCTTTACCTCTCCACTCTTGTTATTTTTAGGTTCCTTATTGTTTTTTTTTTCCAGTTTTGTTTTTTGTATATTGTGTACCTCTCCACCCTTTTATATATTTTTTCAGTATACCTCTCTGCCCTTTTTATTCTTATTATTCTCATATTTTTTCTCCACCTGTTATTTTTATGTTCTTTTTTTATTCTTTGTTACCTGATAACCTTGTTTTATGTTCTTTACGTTTATTTCCTTTTCTTGTCTGCCTTTTATATTTTTCTGTCCCGCTTCCTCCTCTGTTTTTATTGTTTAATTTGCCTCTTCTTCCACTTATGGTTTTTTTTGAGGGAGGATCACCCCCCTCCCCGATGTGTCCTTTATCTCACACATAAAATAAGTCTCTAGAATGGCCTTCTTTCACTTTGCTATTTTGGCCAAGATCAATAACATCCTGTCTCAGAGTGATGCTGAAAAGCTGACATGTGCAGTCAGCTCCCAGATTGTGTTCAGAAGGCAGACACATGCTTTACTTTTGATATTATGCCTAAAACTTTACTCTTTGATAAAAGTTATAGTTCAGCTCCTCTCCTCTCTCCTCTCCTCTCCTCTCCTCTCCCCTCTCCTCTCCTCTCCTCTCCTCTCCTCTCCTCTCCTCTCCTCTCCTCTCCTCTCCTCTCCTCTCCTCTCCTCTCCTCTCCTCTCCTCTCCTCTCCTCTCCTCTCCTCTCCTCTCCTCTCCTCTCCTCTCCTCTCCTCTCCTCTCCTCTCTCCATACATTTATATGCAACAAGTGCATGTCACTGGTTTTGTGTCGTCTTGTTTCTTGCATTTTGTGTTTTGTCCTTCTGCAGGTATCTCTGGCTGGAGAACTACACTTTTGGGATCTGCTGTTACTGTTCTCACCAACCTCTGCATTGTGTCTTTGTTTTCTATCTGCTATCCTGTTCTCTCTCCCCTTTACCCTCCCCCCAACTGGTCGAGGCAGATGTCCACCCTCCCTGAGCCTGGTTCTGCTGGAGTTTTCTTCCTGTTAACAGGGAGTTTTTTCCTCCCCACTGTCGCCAAGTGCTTGCTCAAAGGGAATCCTAAGGAAACTTAGGATTTGTTGGGATTTTCTGTACAATTATGTAAGGTGTTCACTTTACTACGTGAAGTGCCTTAAGATATCATATGTTGTGAATTGGTTCTACATAAATATAATTCAATAAATAAAAAAAGAATAATATTCTTTTGTCTTCAATTTTCAGTTTTATATTCTTTCCTTTACCTTCACATCATTTTTTTCTTGTTTTTTTATTTTATCTCTTCACCCTCTGTATTTTTATATTCTTTTCTTTCCCTCTCCACCCTTTCAAGATAGATGTAAGATGTTGAACTTCTGTTCATCTTCTTAATTCTCCACACCTCAATCTCCCTCACAGAGAGTCCATGTAATTGAGGCCAGGTTAGAGGAATGGCTTAATAAACATGCTAATATCTTTAAAGCTTTTATTTTACAATTTAAGTTATTTAAGTTATCAAGGCATACAAAACACACAAAAAAACGATTTTCACATATACGACCTTTATGGAAAAGAGCTCAGAGGCGAAATTTGACATTTGGGTTTCTTCACTGACATTGAATCGTTTTTTATGGTGCGAGAAATTTGTGACTGTTTCTAGCACCGAGTTGGGTTTGCAGTGACAACTGGACAGTAGAGAATTTGGCGGTCCAATCTACAGTTACAGTGACTAAAGACCCACTCAAAGGTCAAGACTTCACCCAGTGGTGGTATTGTTGTGGTTTTTTTTCTATTTGTATTTCAAATGTACATGTTTTCTCATGGAAGTGTCCCATAGACCCCACAGTATGCACACAGTGCGGGCAGGGCCTACAACAAGGACATGACAGACTGTTCTCTCCTCACTATTTGACTTGAGGTCAGCTGAGCAGACAAACTCCGTGACAAATGACAGATGTGTTGCCTTCCTTATGGAGACATTACCTTCAGTGTGTCACTTGACTGTGGTGTGCTACATTAGAATATTACATTCCTGTGTGAACGTATTTGGTCATGTTGCAAAGTGGGGGAGAATTGCAAATTGTATGCAGCTCGTTTAAGTGTTATGGATAGTGTCATAAACACTACAAAATATGTTTGGGTTATTCACATAAACAAAATTTAAAGATACATAGAATGACAATACAGCTATGCTACTCAAATAAATATAATTAATGCACGCTAGAAAAACCTTGCAGCACCAAAATTATCAATGAGGTAGGTATCAAAACGCCTTGAGGTTTATTTGAAGTGATCCAGCCATAATGATGAGAGGATTGCCTGGCTGTACAGCCGCTGTCAATTTTCCCAAACTTTGAAAAGCCAGATTGCTTTGAAAGTTTGCCTTTAACACCTCTGCACCTGCTTTCAGTTCATCACTCTTAGGACCTTTTGGTAAGTTGTCTTGTCTCGGCAACCACCCTGTTCAGTTGACCACATTGACGCTGTTAAATTTCTGATTGTGGCAGTTCTTGTCTATTCATTTTTTCTGACAAACAGGAACAGTTTCCTTCACATTTACAATTTACTTTCCATCTTCAACCTCTGTCCATCCACTCTCTTCCTCTTCCCTTTCCCCCTTCTTATTTCTTTATCATTTTCCATTACCCCTGCGTTCATCCTTTTTTCACCTCGTGTTCGCCTTTTTGTTTTCAACACATTTCCTCTCCAGTCTATATTGTTTATCAATATTCCCATTTTTCTCCTCTTTCCCTCTCCTCCCATCAATTTTTTTCTTTCATTTCCCTCAACACGCCTCCTCCTGACCTTATCGTTCATAGATGATAAGAAGAGCCCTTTCCGATTCATTTTCATCAGTTTGTCTCCATCCTTGTAACCTCTGATCCATCTCTCCTTCACATTCTGTCCTTTACCTCACCACTGCTCGTATTCTATATTGTCCTTCCTGTATCTCCTCATCCTCTCTATCTCCCATCTCCCTAAATCATTTGCCCTTCTATATCTTGCTTTTACTCATCTTCTTCCCTTTACGTACCATCCCTTCCTTCATTATCCTCCTTCTAGGTCTTCTTGGATTTGCTCTCTTCATTACATTCATCAATTTCACTGTCCTTCTGTTTCAACCTTCTCTTCTCCATTCTTTATATCCTTTCCAGTTCCAACTCAGTATTCTTCATCTTTTTTCCTTCCTATTACTTTCCTCTTTCTTCTCCCATCCACCTTTTGTCCCTTTTTCATCTTTACTCAACTCTTTTCTCTCCTGGGATGTCTTTCTGCATGGTGTTTTCAGGGTCCTTGTATCTATCTGGGTTTACTCCTAGTGCACCTGGTTTCCTTCCATTCCAAGAACATGTATGTTTTGTAAAGTGTCAGAGCTATGTGATCTTAGGTTCAAATAAAGCACTTAGAAATTAGTGTGTTAAGGAACACATAAGGGCTTATCTTGTTAATAGAGCTGTGATATACCAACAAGGCCAAATTTAAATAGTACACAAAAAAACAAAACGTGGAATGTTCCAGCTATGTGTTGGACCACAATGTATCACCAGAAACGATTTCTGTGCACCTTGGTGGAGAGTCTCTTGAACTCTACTGGGGAAATGAAACACTATTCTTCTAAAAGATGCTTATTTAATTTGGTATTTTGACGGTGCTAGTGGAGAGCTTCATCTAACATTTCAGCACAAAACGTCCCCTAGGTGATGAGTTGGGTTGAGCTTTGATGACTGTGAAGGTGATAACATATTATTCACATCATTTTCATCAAACCATCCAGTGACCCCTCATGCCCTATGGACACATAGGGCACACATTGCCATCCTGGAGGAGAAAACTCCAATCAGGATAGAGGTGATCACTCAGAACAACTCTGAATTGATTTTCAGTAGGGCTCTACCCGAATATTCGGCCGTAACGGTGGTATCCCAATATTAATTTTGAGATCTGAATATTTGGATCCAACAATAGTAGTCATACCAGTTTTTGTACGTATTTCTCCTCTGCATCAGAGGTGTTTACCAATGCCTTATATAAGTGCGTTAGAAGGGCACCTCACCTCTGGAGCTTGCCGTGTTGTCTATCTGGGTTTGGAGCCATCCAGAGCATTAAAACGCTGGATGTCCTAAAAATGGCCGGCAGCTTGTTTTAACTGACGACACCTTTCATTCCTCCATTTATTATAGGTTACTTTTGTCAGAAGTGCAAAAGAAGATGCAACCAGATTCACTTTGACTCACCATAATGTATCTGTCACATACGCAGTTTTTTGCTGAATGATTTCTTTAGATGAGATCGTTAAGGGTCACCACTGAGAAGATTCTCACAGATGTCACTGAGCTCAGCTCTCACCAGAGAACATCACTCCTAAGAATACAGTGTTTGTATGACAATGGATGGACAGAGTTTCTCTATATTCTACTTTTAAGAGAGTACACCTAGTATATTTATATTCCTTCTTCCTCAGTAGACTGAAGGGAACTGGGTTATATCAGCCTTATTTGGATGTGTAAATGTGTAAGGCACCCTGCTGAGAGATCAGCCTTCAGAACTGGGTGCCAACATGTTGTGTTAACTCCTATGGTGTTTGCTGCTCCCCTTGATGGCAAGCTGCAATAAATCCTTCTGAGTCTCTCAGGAGTGCTTTCAGCATGAGTCAACCTGATCTCACCAGATTTCCATCACAATAATAGCTCTTCACTTTTATCTCTGAATGAAGGCTGCACAAAAAATACACCTAACAAGAAAAACAACCCAAAACATCAGGATTAAAAATATGCCACCGTCCTCCCCAAGCTATCCCCACTAAATCCCTCATTACATGAACACGACAGCCATGCTACAGGTCAACATTAACTTGTGGCTTCACCCTCAGTTCACACCCCTCTCCACTGTGAAAAGCCCCCTGTCTAAATTATTGCACCACCCCATCCAAATGTCATTGAGGACTTTATATTATAGCATTTAATCAGTCTCCAAACCTGTGCACATAAAAACCTGGTGCATGCATGTGGTACAAATGCAGAGAACAGAATTGGTGGCTGATAATTCTGCCCCTTTAACCGGTGTCAGGAGTTGTGTCGGTGAATTATTGCAGCTATTAACTGTCAGTACCAACTGTATTTAGTTTTTTCATTTTGTTTAGTTTTTGTCTATTCCCTGCAGATGGAGAGAGTAATGAAAGGCACCTGTGTGAAAAATGATAACCTAGTTTTCACAGCATATAAAACAGAGATAACAGTGAGTAAACAACATGTAATAAATGTTAATACTTACAAGCATGAAGGGACCGACATAGATGTTAATCAAGATCCCAAACTGCTGATTTATACAAATGGGTCAGAGAGTAGTAGTTTAAAGTAAGTACATTTATGAAGTACTGCATCTCAGTACAATTTTAGGGTACTTTAATGTTTACATTTTTCTCCTTGATATTTTTACTCCACTACAATTCAAAGTTAAATGTTTCAACTTTTACATTTATCTGATAAGTCTAGTTACTTTGCAAATTCTGTTTACAAAGTAGCCTATTATTGTTGGAAAGTCCCACAATGACGTCTTATTAGGTGGAACATTATTTATCCAAAGGGGGAAACTACCCAGCAGTAAATATTAAAATTAACTTCCCCTTCTGCTGCAGCATTAAAGTGACAAACACATTGATGCATCCCATGATGTAATATACATTACTCTGCCAAGGAACACGACGGAGTTATGTGACGATCAGTGTATGTTTGTGAATCTGTGAATCTGTCTGTGCGCAACATTACTAAAATACTAACGGATTTAGATGAAATTTTCAGGGAAGGTCAAAAATGACACAAGGACCAAGTGATTAGATTTTGGCAGTGATGTGGTTAGAGTCTGGATCCATGGATTTGTAAAAGATTTCTGCATCATTGCGAGATAGCAGCACGACGTCACTGTAACTATGACAAGTGAACACTACGTCAGCTGCCTGTTGATCATCACATGATTGCGATCCTACTACAAATGCACCACTATGGACTTATCGGAAATGATACAAGAAACAATTGATTAAATCGTGGGGGTCTCCCATCAATTCCTGACGCCCGCTACATATTTAGGTCACGCGATTTGGCATCAATACATAATGTACACATGCATGTGCGCAGCGCAAGGTCAGGAAATGAACAGCATTGGCGGAGTTCTGCACTCTGAGTGTTTTTCTTGTTCTTAAATTGATCATTCTGCATAATTAGAACTTTTTCTTTGGTACATCAAGTAACTCTTGATGCTAGTAGTGTTGTACTTTTACTTAAGTAAAATTGTGAATGCAAGACTTCTATTTGCATTTCTGTGAGTCAGGAGGAAGTGCAAAAGTCTAGTTTTCTTTTGGATCACTTAAATTACAAACTGATGAAAAGTTAGTATTGATTTTTTGCCCAGTGATGCCAAAAATGACATTCCATACCCCAGCTTTTCGCTGAAAATGGGTTTTTACATTTAACATTTTGGTATTTACTTGGAGCAAAGGTGTCAGACTCATTTTAGTTCAGACCAAGCTGATCTCGAGTGGGCTGGACCAGTAAAATCAGAGCATAATTATCTATAAATGATGACAACTCCTAATTTTTCTCAGTGCAAAAACGAACATTCTGAAAATGTTCAGAATTTTTTGTGAACTATCTTCTTACAAAACATTGTAAGAAACCTGAAATTTCTAAAGAAAAATAAGTTCAGTTTCAACAGTATTATGCCCCAGTTTATCATTTAAACATTACAACTTCCAGATCACTTCCAGTTTATCTATAAAGGCACAGAACATTTCGTCACAGGCATCTTGAACTGAACAATCTAGTATTTTACTTTATGATCAAAACAATTTGTCAAGGTTTACTTTTTTTTTTTTTTTTTTTTTAATTTACCTAAGTGCAAATTTACAGTTTGCAGTTGATGTCTTCTCTGTCATTTTTTGCACTTTGCAAAGTCATCCCATGGGCCAAACTGGACCGTCTTGGCGGGCCGGTTTTGGCCCGCAGCCCCTATGTTTGACACCCCTGACTTAGAGGATCTGGATATGTCTCCCACTGGTCATCCAGCACCACCTAACAGATTAAAATTAAAGTTTAGCTAAGGAATTTTAGAAATAAAAAGTTTTTTTGTTATTTTTTGTTTCGGTATTCAGTAAATTTGTTTTACTGCAACGTCACATACTGTAACTGATCATGAAGTGGTCTGTTTATCCAGCAGAGGGCAACAGAAAACAATGTGAAACTGCATCCTTGAAGTTTCTGCTCTTTCTCTGTAGTATTTTGGTGTTTGTCTGATTCAAAAAAACAATCTGCCAGAAACATTTTATTATGTGTATGATCTCTTTTGACTGCTGCTTAGGTTTTATATATAGTTTTCTAGTCCTTAACTCTGTATCTGACCCTGTCATCAGCAGTAGTTGATTGAAATTTACTGTACTTTATTATGTTTGTTCACTGTGAGGACATGAGCCTGAAGCCAATTTGTTGTATTATATTAGCTAATAGCTTGCTAGGCTTATTTCACGTACTCTCCACAATCTCATCTGGATTATAGAAGTGCTTATTTGTGGTTGAATAGGCAACAGGGCAATTATTTGACCAGGCACCACATGTGTTTGCCAATAGTGTCTGTAATTTAAACAAATTGGATATAAAATCGAAGTTTATTCATCAGGGTGATTTGACAGTGATACCACAGCCTGTAATATCCTGTTGATGAGCATATGGGGAGACCACACTCTTATCTTCGTTTTTTTTCAATGCAGTTCAATCTTTCTCTCACTCTGGTGTTACTGGGCAAACATATGCCAGAAAATCGTTTCCGGAAGTCGCATGTTACTGACCACATGGGTCAAGTATTGTCCTTTATTGAAAGTAATCTGACAAGGGCTGAATATATGAAAACCAGCAGCACAGAACAGAAAATATTTACTTGAGGTCAATACTGTCATGAACAATAACTCCCAGTGCCAATCCACCCTCCATTTGTAAATCAAACATTCAATATGTACAGTACATCCACATTTTTACAAAGTGGAACATCAAAGCAGTGCTAACTTGGGTCATTGAAGAACACAATTAGACAAAAGCAGAGTGGCATTTGATCATTTCAAACATCACTAATCAAGGATTTACCTGCTGGAGACACAGATCCTGCTGAGTATTCCCAGAACTGTGAAGTCCATCAGGTTACTTCTAATTAGTCTCGCTGAGACCAGTCTGAGACAGATTGATATAATAGAACAGTCACGATCTCCGTGCTGAGGCATGTTGTGTGTTTTAAGTGTGCAGACTTCTAAAAGTGCGAGGACGAATCAACATCAGATTATATAATCAGCAGGAACAAAGCAAATGACATGAAAGTCATCGTAGGAAGCACACTTTTATAATTCGCTGGTTGAGAGGTTGATGCTGTAGCTATTAGTTTACAGCATGAAAAGTGAAAACAGCTTGTCTTGCTCTGTTCAAATGTCACATGTAATCTTGAGGCAATATTTGCACCCTTAGTTTCCTCTTTGTATGTGAAGTCTGGCTAACCATCTCCTGGCTCCAACCTGTGTTTGCTGTACAGAATGGGATCAAAAGTCTTGTCTAGCTCTTTCTCACAGTTTTGAACTGATCCTTTAGTGATGCCTCTCGTCCAAGTGTCCGCGCCAGTGAATCAGCAGGCACATACTGCCATGTGTTCACTCTGCTATAACTTGCCAAAATGCTTTATATAAAAAAATATTATTTTACAGTGGCTGCTCATAGTCAGGTCAGGTTCGTCAGCTGGTGAAATTGAAAAGGAAGGTTATTGTGCATGATCAAGCGTTTCCAGTCTCAAATGCTAAATCTTTCTTTCTTTGTTGTTTTTCTTTTCAGGTGAGACACCCACCTGTCTGAGATGGTTCCACTAAAACTGCTTCAGCTTGGCGGTGCTCCTCTGTCAGTGTTTATTGATAAAGTGCCTGTAATAGCCTGGTGCTTTGTGTCAGCTTGAAGTAGATCCACTGAGGCCCCTGAGGAAGCTGTAACCAGGCAACTACAGCGGGCCGTGATCTTTTCTTCTGTCAAAGAAAATGGAAGGTCATACGCAGAGGCCAGGTCCTAAATTGTCGAGGCAAGGTCAGAGAGATGAAAGAATTTGTTGTACAGCTATCACAAAAATTCCTGTCCGTCCCCCTGTCTGTCCATCCATGACAGTCAGGAGGTTCCTCTTCCAAGCTGTCAAGTAAGCTTGTGTTATGCAAAAGTCAGTAACGTGTCTGTCCATGCATTATTAATACTACGGAAGACACGCTGGTAATCTAGACACAGAAATATCTTCCACTTGATGAATTTTTATCAATTTGTTTCATAACCACAGTCATGCAAAAAGGGTTTTCCCTGATTTCATAATGCACGATAGTGTCTGTGCAGGAAACTCACAATATTTAAGTTATGACACCCAAACTAATAAATGAATAAAAGCAGGAAATGTTACCTGAAATAAACCCTCCCTCGCAGATGTGAAGAAAGAAGGAAGCACCTGATATGAGGCGGAACCATTAAGGCAATTCAATAGAAAGATAAGAAAACAAGGACATATTGACTGAGCTGATCTATGTGTTTGACCTGTAAATGAGGTGCCTTTCTGTTTCACTGCGTCCTGCAGTTGTTACCAAGTACTATACCATGACTGGGAATCAACAGGCAGCAGCACTCACACTGATTCTGACCTTTTCTTCTGCCAGGATAAAAAATCAAACATGCACACTGCAATTGACTTTGTCTGACATCCTGGTAGACAAGATTTTTAGCAAATATAATTTTGTAGCACGTCTAGATTATAATAACTCTTCACAAATCCCTCTCTGCATGGACACATCAAGTTCAGGGTATATCCTTTTACTATTAATATTGGATCGAGCAAATTATGCTCTATTCTTACAGTCATGCGACAGGCAAATTATGACTTACGAGAATTTAAATTGCTCAAAACAACAGCTTGAGCAAATCTCTGGCCAGCTAGCTCATGTTGTTCCTGTGATCTGGAGAGGTTGCTTATATGAGAATGTCTCTAAATTAAAATGCAGAGAGCCAAGATGCTAATCTTTCTGGAACTGCTCCACTGACAAGGAGAGTGTGGCCCTGTGGGCTCATTAAGTGTTTGTCTCCAGCTGAGCTTCATTTCATAGCACAGCAATGTGCCCACAGCCTGGTTACAATGGTTAACAGTGTAAATTTAAGTTCCACTCATTGTCAAGTGCCACTGGAGTACGTCAGCACCTCCGGCATCTTGGGTCCTTCATTCCAAACAAAAAGAACATCAATGTTCCACTCAGTGGTGTTGGAAAAGGACAGACAGGTGAGAGGAGTGAAGTATAGATGGAGAGAAGAGATTTGGCAGCCAGCAAAGGTTGACTCAGGAAAAGGCAGCGGAAGCACATAGTCAATTATGCTGACGAGAACCTATAAGAGCTCTCTTAAGGGCTTAACTGCCTGCCAGGTGAACAGGTTTTGGTTTTTGTAAGGTGTGAAAACATCATACGCTTGACCTCCTGACATCCCGTCAAAACTACAAGGCAGCTTACAGCAAAAATATTTTCCTCTTAGCTGAACTTTGAGACAGAAGTATTTCTGCTAATATGCAACGTCCCTGTGTGAATATTTCACACTGACACCCGTTGATCTCTCATACATTCTCTCCCCGTCACATGCTGTTTAACATTTTTTGCGCCAAACACAATACGCATTTATTCAGCACTACATGCACATCTGAGTCTTGTTGTGATCTCAGACTAACCTTTAAATAATGCACACAGAGGCAGTGCACTGAATTTGACCTCAGAAGCAAAGACTTTGAAATATTTAATATTTAGAAGTAGTTTCTTATATACACTGTATCATACAATGATATGTAAAGAAGTTCTGACTGGCTCTTGGTTATACACAATCTTCTCTAAATTAGGATTTAGGATCCCACAGTTGCACTGATTCCTAAGTTAAAATGCTTCTCAATTTACATTTTAACTTTCACAGGAGACTTCGAATCAATCAATTATCTCTTAAGAATGATAAGGATGACCTGAAAAGTCTATTTCAGTCAAAAAGTTACCCACAGAAAGCAAAAAAGAGAAAAATAATGCAGAAGACGTGAGAATCAAGCTTGTGACAAATCTAAATCAAATATCACAACACAGACATCATCACTGAAGACAAAGTAAATGTTTTAATGCAATTAAATAGCACAAAGTGACTAACAGCAGGTTTACTCGGAGATCTCGCTATGCTACAAAGTGCTCTTTATTGCCGACCACACCATAAGCTATAACTGTGTCATGTTTTATATACAGCAGAAGAAACCTGCGCTCACAAAGTCATTTACTGCCACTTTTATTTCTTTTTATTGCAGGTGATATATGGTTTTTGTATGGCACATTTTATGAGCAACGCTGCCCCTACACACACACACACACACACACACACATATATATACATTTATATACTAGAGGTCAGACCTTGGCTGACAGCATGAAGTGTGTACAGCTCCTGCCAAGGTTCAGTTAAAGATCATTACACCAACAGTGGTAATTTTAGGTAATGAGAAATGCATTACGCCGATGATCATCTGATAGGACGCCTAGAGACACATTTATTGCACTAATTTTTTCTCCTTCAGTTGTAGAACAAGCTACTCCACTGATAATCATTAACACATCACAGTTCACAATCCCTCAATATGTTTGTCAATACTATTAACATAAAACAGCTCATTAAAAAGAGCCTTTGCTGTTCCCCAATCCCCTTGGTCTTTTCTGCACTCTCTGCAGATGACATGAGATTTGCAGCAGGTAGAAGTGTGAAAAGCAAAACCTAAACAGCTGATACTCATTTAAACATGACTCCTGAACAGATCCCAGTGCTTCAGAGAGAAAACATGATGCACGTGCACCAGATTAAAAGGCTGTCTTTTCATTTGTACATGTCCACAGCACATTGAGAATGGATACAGACAACAGTTACAAATGTGCTTGTGTAAAGTGTCTGTTATTGTCCTGCTGTTCTGAAACTTGTCCAACCTTTGCACCATCATTTTGTTATCTACTTCCTCATACATGTGAGCTCATTTTGAATTGAGGGCACACTGGTTAAGTGTCTTCAGCCCGCTCCCTCTAGGCTACTATTGTGAGGTTTATAACTTTGAAAATGTCAGCCTTACTTTTGCACCCAACACAGCAACAAAAGCTCCAAAGGATGGCACAATGTGAGCTGAGGAGCCCCCACCAGTGTCTTTGTCTTCCAGTGAAAGGGCTTGGATTTAAGTGTTGAAGCTGATAGATCCGTTACTCAGGACCGACCCCTTGGTAACCTCTGTGCTGACGGTGGACAGCGGGACGCTCTCGTACCTCTCTGCCACCCCCCAGCAGCGACAGCGCATCAGTGTGGACTTGAGCTGTTTTTGGAAGTTGCTGTTGAGGAAACCGTAGATGATGGGGTTGATGCAGGTGGAGATCATGGCCGTGAGGTGGCAGAATGAGAAGATGATGTCATGGTCACAGGACGGGATGGCCTCGTGGTACCAGTCGAACACTGTGTTGAAGACATTGAGAGGGAGCCAGGAGAGGGCGAACGCCACCACTATGGAGAACAACATGGCATTGATCCTCGAGGAGCCCTTGTTCTTCTTTTGGGTGGTGTTCTTGCCACGCTCCACCATGTCCTTCCTCCTCCTGAGGCGCAGGAACACGTGCAGGTAGCAGCCCATGATGAGGACAAGAGGAAGGAAGTACTGGAAGATAAGCAGCGAGGTGAAGTAAGCTCGCCGCTCTTGAACTGATGGCCACGACTCCATGCAGACGAGGTGGTCGCTGACTGGGAAGGGGAGGCTCAGGTTCTGGAAAGGCAGGGTGAGTACGCTGTATGAGAGGAAGGGCACCGAGATGAGGCAGGCCACGATCCAGGTGATAGCCACGGCCATGTAGGACTGACTCACCATGGGCTTCCATCCGGTCGGGTGGACAATGAGCTGATAGCGCTCCATGGCGATAAGGACAAGGGAGAAGATGGAGACAGTGACTGATATGCACTGGATGAAGGGTGTGAGCTTACAGAGGGCCTCCCCGAGGATCCAGTGGTCCATCAGCGTGTAGATGATAGTGACCGGCAGGCAAATAATGCACATGAGAATGTCTGAACACGACAGGTTGGCGATGAAGATGTTGGTGACGTTGTGCATCTCCTTGTGCCGCGTGATGACAAACACCAGGCAGGAGTTCCCAATGAGACCGAGCGCCATCACTGTGCTGTAGGCAATGATGAGGAACGTGGTGCCGCTCACTGAGAGCGAGCAGTCGGCGAAGTCCCACGGTATCTCTCTCCACAGGG
>CM049572.1:15968031-16018508 GCA_027123335.1 Amphiprion clarkii | reverse complement strand
TTCGGAGTTGGCGCTTGTCCCCTAATGCTTTGCCTCTCCTCTCCCAAGACCACATACAAGGGGAAATCCTCTTTTCAGACCTATTCCGACTTCCTCCAGTGGGAGAACTTCATCCAGGAGCAACTCGCCAGCCTCCCGCAGTCTTCTGCCCTGCAACGAGGTTTCCAGACCTGCGAGCACTGGAAGCAGATCTTCATGGAAATTATAGGCAAGTGACAGGTCAAAAAAAGGCTTTTTTTGTCTGCAATTTGAGCAGCAGCATAAATAAATCTGATAAATGCTTCTCTCTGGTCTGTTTGTAGGTGTGGAGAGTGCCCTCTGGAGTCTGCTGCTGTCCCTCGCCATCTGCGTGGCAGCTGTGTCGGTCTTTACTGCACATCCTCTGCTGCTGCTGCCCGTCCTCATAACCATTCTAGGTAAGAGAGGGAAGTTGCATATTCAGGTTTGGAGGTGATGCGTTTACACACTCAAAAATGCATCTTAAAATTAACTGTTGAGTTTTGGGGCTTGGACAGGGGTGATCTGTCTGGTTGTGGCGCTCATGTACTGGCTGGGATGGGAGATGGGAGCAGTGGAGGCGATTTCTCTGTCTATACTGGTTGGATCTTCAGTGGATTACTGTCTGCACCTGGTGGAGGGATACCTGCTGGCTGGGGAGACTGTTCCCTCTACGCCTGATCGTATCTCGGTATGACAGTGTGAATATGTCAACAATTAAAACCAGCTCGAAAACTACCACTACATGTTTTCTGTTTACACACTTGCCAGAACAAACTAATCATTTAAGGTTTGGGATTTAAAAAGGTGACAAGTGCCCTGAAGTCTCATGAATAGATGATGCTCAGAGTGTGAATGTTGGTGGTCCGTTCACAAGTTTTTAAAATCGTCCCATTAATCTTGGTTTTGTTTGCAGGAGCCTCCAGCCGAAAGGCAGAGGCGGACTCTGGAGGCAGTGAACCATGTGGGCGTTGCCATAGTGTCCAGCGCCGTCACCACGGTGATCTCCACAGTCCCTCTCTTCTTCTGTGTCATTGTGCCTTTCGCCAAGTTCGGCCAGATCGTGGCCATTAACACAGCCGTCTCCATTTTGTTCACCCTGACCGTGACTGTGGCCATGTTGGCCTGCATGGCCCCTGCTCGCTTCAGCAGACACCCCGGCGCTGTGCTAAAGGCCAGCCTGGCTGTGGCAGCAGCCGCAGCCTTGGGAGCAGCTCTGTGCTGGGTGGGAGGACAGCTGGGTGCGTTGGCCTGGGAATCAATCAGCACATAAATGCTACTGTCCATCCGCTCACACTGATGTCAGACAGGGGAGTTTTTCTGTATGCAAACTATGAGAACTCTATTTTCCCCCGTATATAGGAGGAACATCAGATCAGTAAATGGTCTCGTACTTTACAGCACAAAGATGTCAGAATCATCTCAGTATTTAGACACTGTCGTCACAGAATATGTTATTTTCACTTGTATTGATCAGTGGATTGTAAGTATTGGGAGGATAAAAAATCCTCCCCCACCGGGTATCTCTTCTATAATATGGTGTAACTGACTCTGTGACTCATAGTAGTGGGCTGACCTTTCTGGGTTGACATGATGATTCAGTTGAGGTATTTCTTTTTTTCCGTTTTTTTTTTTTGCCTTCGGCCCAGATGATTGAGTAATCGGTTGGGAAACACTGGCTGAGTCACAGCTTTCATCAGTGTAACTCGTTGAATTGTGAAGAGCTGCTGACTCTTCAGTGAACTGCTGTTGTTCACACACCGACAGGGTGCAGCGCTCTGACGTCCGTGAAGATTAGTGTTCCCGGTTTACATGACTCATGGCCATTTTGTGAATCATATTGTTTGTTTAGTTTTTCATGTTTACTTAATTGTACACTGAATGTGATTTTTTTCAGCCACGTTTGTGTCAAAGGTTATGATGTCCTGCTGTGGCTGGATTCAAAGTTGTATGAACCAAATTTATACTGTTTTTGTTAAATGTAAGGTGTGACGTAAATGTTTCAGTATGCTGCTTTGACACACTGAGCTGAACTGTGGCTGCTGCCAGCACACGCGCAAGTTTTAAAGAGTTGTGTATGCCACTACTTAGCACAAATTACCATCCTCTTTTTCCTGACTTCACAAGGTTGTATCTCAGATCTTTAACTGCTTCAAGGTCTTTATTTTTATCATCGGCGCCAATTGAAAGAGACCTCTTGTCAGCTCCTCAGGTGTACCCTCCACATGCCCTCCACCACACTTATAGGCTCTCACTGTAACCCACTCTGCTCCCTCCTCTGCTCTCACACAATTTAGAGCACCACTCAAACACCCATCAATGGCGGCTTCGGTCTGCCCCGCAGTGGAGGTGAGGGCCATTTGTCAAACCACACAACACAGTAATGGTTAGGGAGAGGGACGGACTCAATTGCAGCAAGAGCAGTAAATTTCTGTTTTGTGTGCGTGTGTGTGTTACCCGTGACTGTCAAATAAAGCAGGTGCAGAAAGCCTTGGGTCTTTTTTCTTTTGTGAAAGCTCAGCGCCATTTCCTCCTGCATTGTTATGTAACGGAGCGGCGGAGCAGGATGAAGACCTGTCACCGTCACATAATTACTGGGAGAGCTACGGGAAAGGGATATACCTTTTAAAATTTGGTTAAAAAAAACGTAAAATGTATTTTTGTTAAATAATTTACATTTTTAATGAACTGTGCTTTATATTTACTTTGCCAATCACAACATTACCTCTCTGAATCTCCATAATTTCATGAAAATCCTTCTCTCTTCCACTGCTCAAGTTCAATCCAGTATACAAAATGACATTAATAGTGAATAAACTAACAACCAGCCATTGTATTTATTTATTACTGTATGTATTTGTAGTAAAACATGAGTTGAAACATCTTACTTTTGGATCTAGAACTGCACAAGCCATTCATTTTCAGTCACCTGACGAGTTAAACTCCCCTTTTTATGTGAGGTTGAAGCAGAAAGTCTGAGTTAACAAAGAAAGTTCTTTATAATTTGTGATGCCTGTTATCTCTGACTGAGGCTTTAGTTTTTGTTGAGCTGATTTACACATAGAAACTTTGTTCAGGAAAATTTCTCAGTAGCTCAGAGGACAGGCTGCTTTTTACACAACCTTGGAAGAGAATGTCTGTCAATGCTTTCAGCAGAGTTTAGAAACACAACACTTCCTAAACAGATATTTTGAGGCTGTGAGGTTGAACGTTTGAGAGTATATCAGTGTGTTTGTGGTCTTTCTGTTTCTAGGTGGAAGCTGAATTAGTGAGGATGACTCCTGCTCCTGTCATCTCTAAGCTCCTCACACATCTTTACCTGCACATGAGGAAAATCACTCCTGTAGAATGCAGGTATGTTTGTCATTGTTATAAAAAGGTGTTGCCTGGTGACCTGCTGAGGGTGGCAGCTGGCATCAAGGACTGCTGTTGCCATGGGGACTAGGGGGTTGTTTGTCCTGCAGTGTTTAGGTGGTGGTACAATGTCAAAAATCCACATGAACGTCAAGGTTTCCCAGCAGAACATTGCATTAGAACAAGATGATGGATGTTCTCTTCAGCTGTCAGTGGTCAGAATGTTGTGGCTGATCGGTGGATCTGTCTGCCTTTACTCTGACATCCAGAGTTATACAAAAGTGTAGTATGTGTGCAGTGCAGAAGAGATTTACTTTATTGTATGCATTTTTTTGTTTTTTTTAAGGGAGAGCATTTTTTTATCCACCTGAAGGAGACTAATCTTTCCCTTCAAAGGATAATTAATAATTACTACGGCTTCCATAGTGGTCTCATCAGAGAAAATCATATCCATATACAGATTTTTATTAATTCCAGGGCTGGTTCAGTAAAGATTATAATAAGTACATCAGATAATTCTTGGTTGCAGTTGGAATTTTGCAGAGTGAGAGACGGTTGAGAAGGTTTGCAGTTCTTGTTTTAGCAATATGTTATAATAGAAGATCTTTATTGTCATTGTACATGAAATTCTCTGCAAACCAGCAAAGCGTATCAGTCTGAGGTATGTAAAAATAAATAAGTAAAGAAAAATGCTTCTAAAGCCAATAATAAACAGAATATTTTGAGGGAATATTCTAAAAAGGAAAGAAAAGCTTCATTCTCACTCCTTTCAGGATAAACTGTCATTAAAATTGACTTTAAAGTTAGCTTCAACACGAGATAAAAACATTTACTTTCATTACTGATGTCAAGTTTTAATAAAGTTCATGCTACTTTTATAAAATGATGAAAGTGAATAAATTGTATTTCTGTGATCTGTGTTTGATGTCTGTCCTTTCTCCTGTCATCCAGATGTTCAGAGGGAGCTGATGCCACATCTGGTCCAGCCGATGGAAGGTCTTGAAGTTCTCTGACTGACCTCGACTGAAGATGGTCCTCTCACTGGATTTAAGGTTCAGATGCTCAGTAACAAACTCCACCAATGTGCCAACAGGGAAGCTTTAGGTTTATTAAATGTTGTTATGAAGGTATCACTGTTTTTCTTTGTGAATGCAATGTGCTACAACTGAAACTTGAATTAGAACTGAGAAGTAAATCCTTCCATCTGAAAGGATTTAGTTGCATTAATAACCTCATAACATTCTAATTTTTCTTCCAGTCTTGGTTGGAAATAGAATCTCTGTATTGATTCAGGTAAAAACTGAACTTCACAGCATGTTGGAGCAAAACAACCAGATGAAAACTGTGATGGTGTTGGATTGTCAGACCGTAATGTTGGGGCTCAAAGCAGCTTTTCTAGCTCAGTTCATTCTGACATTTAGCTATGAATCAACACAACAGATGGTAATCCATACTGTGGAAGTCTCACATCTCCTGATTTAATGGAGCTGCTTTGCACTTTTTACACTGTTTATTCACCAACACTTATTTATTATTATTATTATTATTATTATTATTATTATTATTATTATTATTACTATTATTATTATTATTATTATTATTATTATTATTATTATTATTATTATTATTATTATTATTTATTATATTATTTAATAAAAGTCCCATCTAGTTTTTATGAGGAATGTGATGTTTTAATTTCTCTGTGAATAACTGCAGTCTAATGGAACAGCTGGAGTTGTAACATCTGTCCTGATATTGATCATGAAGTATTGATCAGAATACTTACGGTTAGCAGTCATTCCTGAAGTTTTACATTAAAATCTTTACTTGTGTTGTGAACTTTGGTAAGAAGCAGAAACTTTAGCGTTGCCATGGATATATGAGTGTTAAATTCTGTCCATGTTTCCATTTTGGGAAATGCAGTCCAGTTCCAGAATGTGGAGGAATTTAGTCTCACACTCACAGAAAACAAATATTATGTCAAAGTCGGGTTATTGTTGTTTATCAGCACAATACAAAAAGATTAATGTTGGAAATATTCCAGTTAAGACTCTAGAATATCATGATTTATGTAAATTTACCTCAATAATATGAATGTTCAGGTTAAGATTGTACAGTGATATTTATTATGTAAGTTTAGCTGATTAAAGTTTATGACTCTGCACTAAAATATTATTTAAATTGACATCATTATTATATATTTAGGGTCAGACCCTACAGTATTGAGATTAAGAAATAAAATATTCTATAAAATGTAAATACACTGAACTCATTTGGATATATTTAAGTGAGACTCTACATTATTTGACACAAATCTATCTAAATCTAAATTTTAATAATTTTCACGCCAAACATTTACTGGACTGATTTAAACATTAAAATCACTCCTTTCTAATCCTCTGCTGTACGTTCAAACCTGAGGCCTTAAATAGAAACACACAAGTATCTGATTGAAGGAACTTCTGCAGAGTCCTGGTTCCAGAACATGATGATAGAATTATAGACAAAGTTTAACAAAAGCTGCCTGAGAGTTTACAGGTTTTTATGTTGGATTTCTTCAGTAATTTAATGAGAATTATCAGCAAAAATCAAGTGTTCATTTGATGAACTTCATTTCCTAAAACATCCAGAATTGGAGCTCATATCTTTGGCAGCTGTAAAGTTTCTGCTCCTTCAAAGTTCACAACACAATGAATGAATTCCTAAACACACTCAATGCTGGAGAGCGTTTGTAATGCTGAAGCAGTGACCAGTTTTTCAGTTTCTTCTCTGGAGATGCACAATGAGGGACATCTGCAGAGACTGAGAAAGAGTCTCACCACATCCTGACATGAGGAAAAAGACTTTATTGAAGACTACAATGGGAAAAACTATCAGACAGCAGACGGCATGCATTCAAGGTGAGCTCTGAACATTTGATCTGGAACAGGAATTCAATAACGGCAGCATGAGCTTCATTTCAGTCTGTAGCTGCTGAATTCATGGATGAATCATCTGGCACTAGAGAAGAAGACCATCAAACATCCACGTCAGCTGATGGAGGTCCAAGAGTCTCACCGAACAACCAACCTACAGAGTGAAGACCTCAAATCTGATTGGATGGCCTCCTATTCAGCCACATGTGCGAACAAATGCCTCTAAGCTGATTTGTTTTCTAAAATAAATCTAGTTTGAGTCCTAATCTATGCCTGAGTGTTTGCTTCTTTACACCGCTGTTAACAGTTTAGGCTGTTAGATTGTTCCAGATAAGACAAGTACAAGATTGTTCAGAGCTGTTCTACCACGAGCCTGACAGGAAGAACTCCAACAGCTGCTGAATGTTCCTGTGGTCCCCTCAAGGCTACAGGAGGAGCCCTACGAGGACGAGCCGGTCCACCTGATGGCGGCCAGTCGCTGCGGTTCAAAGCCAACACCGACTATGTGGACTTCTAGTGGACCACACGGAGGCCTTCAAACCGGACCAACAAGTTCACCAACTCCCCGACTCGTGGGTCTGAGGACGCCGCCGAGCCTCGGCCCAGCCGGCTGCCTGTCTGTGGGTGTTCGAGTGCTGAGAGGTTTGTGGATGCATGTGAACGTGTCTGTGTTGAAACAGCAGCTTTGGACTCAGTAACGCCGGGAAAATTACTTCTAGGCTTGACTACTGTAATTCCTTATTATCAGGTTGTCCCAATAGCTCTCTGAAACATCTACAGCTGATCCAAAATGCTGCAGCCAGACGACTGACGGGAGTTAGCAAGAGAGATCATATTTCTCCTATACTAGTTTCTCTTCATTGGCTTCCTGTTAAATCTAGAATAGAATTCAAAATCCTTCTTCTGACATATAAAGCTCTTAACCAATCTCCATCATACCATTAAACCAACATTTTAGGTGCATGTCCAAGGATTTTTGGTGGAATGTTCCTTTAAGGTGGATGTTTGAGGACCTTGTAGGTGGAATACTTCCTGAAACCAACCTTTTAGGTCAACATTCAAAGATTTAAGGTGGAATATTCCTTTAAACCAACCTAAATTTCATGTTTTGATAATTATCAAGTGAACCTCAATCCAGACTCCTCATGATGACGTTTGAGATTCATGCTGCTGTAATTTGTTTAGTCCAGACTAAATGACAGAAATCCACAACTGTAATTTTATTTCAGGACTCGGTTATTAAATGTCAAAACAATCCATGAGACTCTAAAAACTCAACAGCTTTACAAACTCTAAGATTAAACTCTCAACAAGGATCCAAAATAAGTTGGACTTCTACATGAGACCTTTAATTATTCTTCATCTACTTCCTGAAAAGTTTGGTCAATAAAAAAGACAAAAACTAATATTTTCAGCTCAACTAAAGACAGACTTTGTGATTTTTCTGCTCACATGTTGTGTTGTCCTGTTTTTGTGTTGCTCCTCAGCGACCCTAGACAGCCGGGTCCTAATGTTTTTTGAGCAACACACCATACTATGACGTTTTTACAATGAGGGTTCTACTATGGAACCAGTTTGACATGTTCAGGCGTTCTTTGTGTGAAAACTCTGAGATTTCAGGTATCAGAAGGTGGTTTTCAACTTTCTTTGTTAACTTTCTGCTTCAACTTTAAATTAAATTTCCTTCACTAACCCAGCCCTCTGGACTTCCAGCAAGCTGTGTTCCTATTGGCTGTCCAGGTGGCTGCTTGGTGTTATCAGGAACACCTGAACAGCTCAGTGTCTTCCTGCTTTATTTAGCAGCAGTCAAACATTTCCTCTGCTTCTCTTCACCACTGAAGCGGGTTTGGCTCCATTGCTTTAGTTTGTTCTTTAGCCATTGGCTTGCAGCTTCCAGCAGTAAAATCGTCTTTAATGTGTTTCTTGGTGTGTTTTAGGGCTTTGTACTGGATAGTTGTCTTGGTAAATGTGGTTCTTTAACCACAGTTGGCACATGGTGCTAATGTGTGCAGTGATTAGTGGATTTGGTGCAGCTGAGTTGTGTCTTTATCTTGGCTGTAGTGAGTCTTTAGAGGTTTTGGTCAGACACATTCTGTATTCTTGAGAATTGTTGGTTGTCCAGAAGGTAAGAGTTCCTGTCCTGATTCTCTGTTCTCAGAGCTTCTCTGGTAGGCTGCAGGAGACTTTAGCGTTTGGGTTGTGCTAGTTTGGTTTTTGTACGGTTTCATTTGGACTACTATCTTGAGGCCCCTCCATGTGGTTTAGTGAGGTTTTCTGGAACAGTTCTACATAGCAACCTACAGCAGAAGAGACTTTGAGAGTTTTTAGGAAGTTCTGGAGACCAGACTTTAGAGCAGCAGAAACGTTTGTCAGCAGTTTGAGCAGGAGAAGGTGAGCTTCAGAGTAGAAATGAGACGGAAACCTTCTTGACCCGTGTGGTGAGGTCCTGTACCAAGAGTTTGAGCAGGTTGTGAAGAGTCTGTAGTTCTTTGGTCTGAAAGCACAAGAAGAGTCGACTCATTAAAGGAGAAAACAGGAGATATTGTTGGTTCTTCTGTCGCTCTGCAGTTTCCAGTTTCCTTAGACTGAATATCAAGTTTATATTTTAAATGATTTCCTATGTGAGCCCAAGAAGACTTCAATGAACTCCCTCCATCCCCTGGACACCACAGATTTTATTACCATGTTAAATCTTTTTTTAAAAAAAAATATGTTTGTGAGTTTTAATCCTAGTTTTAGCAATTTTTCTCTTTGCTTGTTTAGTTTTGTCATCTGTGTGAAAGGTGCTAAACAAATAAAGTTGATAAACTGAATAATTGACTAACTCATGATTGTGACAACAGAAGTACTTTCATTGTGATTTAAGGGTTTGTTTAGTTTTAAAGGTTGGGGTTAAAATCTTGACAGAAAAAAAGATTAAAGAAGTAAACTACATTAAAAAAGCAATTAAATCAAAGGAAAAAAAATTAATACAATAAAACTTTTGAAAAGAAAATTAAACATTAAATATAATTAAATTATATTAAAGACAAGATATTTAATTAGATAATTAAACAGAAGATACAAAACATGTAATTATGAAATTAAACAAAATTTTTAAGACAAATATTAAACATTAAAGATTAAAGATTTTAGATAATTAAACATTTTAAAATTCAATTAAACAAGAATATTAAACATTTAAAAAAAATACAAAACACTTAATTAGATTATTAAACCTTTAAAAAGACAAAACATTTAATTAAATTAAATGTTTAATTAGAAAATTAAGTCTTAAAGACAATAAAACTTTAAATAGGAATTAAACAGAAAATACAATGAAGCATTTAAAAAGAAAATTAAACATTAAAAGGAGGCAAAACATTTAAAAAGAAAAACCTTAAAGATTTAATGGAAAAATTAAACATTGGGAAAGAAAAGGAAATTTTTCAAACAAGCCGATAAAACATTTGAAAAAAACAACAAACATTAAAATACAAACCATTTGGACATCAAATCAGACATTAGAAAAGAAGAAAAGGTGAGAAAAGAGCAAAAGTAAACATTTAAGAAGAATCAAACGAAAGACAAAACATTTGAAAAGACACCAGTTAGACTTTAGAAGATCAAATTAAACAGAAGAGACAAAACGATCAAAAAGAGCAAAAACAGATAAAAGTCTTTAAGCATTTTCTAGTCTGAAATGAAAACATCAAGTTGTTTCTTCAAACATTTCCTCTTTCTATGTTCTTGGTTTGATTGTGGACAGATTTACGAAGAACTCATTTCAGAAAAAGATAAAGATAAAGTCTACTAGTATTTGAAGGCATTGATCAAACTAATGTTACCTTCTGATCTTCACAAACTTTACTGTTCAGTGAAGAGAATCAAAGTTTGTTCAGGATTTCTAAAAAACCCACAGGTGAAAGTCTGAGAAGAACTCAGATGGATGTTCTAAATGTGAAATCAAGACTCATGGTCACAAGTTTTAAGGCTTCTGTTAACCAGAAAGTTCAAACTAACAGAGAAGTACTGAGAAACTTTTAAAACTTCAGTCCTCAGACTGTCGAAAGGTTCAAACTAACAGAGAACTACTCAGGAACTTAGAAGATTTCAGTCCTTGGACTGTCTGAAAGTTCAATCTAACAGAGAACTACTGTGGGACTTGGAAAATTTCAGCCCTCAGACTGTCTGAAGGTTCAGTCTAACAGAGAACTACTGTGGGACTTAGAAAATTTCAGCCCTCAGACTGTGTGAAAGCTCAGGTCCTGAGGACTCGGGAGGTGTGGAGGCTTTGGAAAGTCTTGGAACTGAGGGTTCCACCCTCCAGAACAAAGGCCGAAGTCCAACCTCCTGAGCAAAACGGTCGAGTCGAGACTCGAATTAAAAAAAAACTCAAAAACGACAAAAAATAGATGATAAATGCGCAAAAAAAAGAATATTTAGTATCTGAGCGAGTAGCTCAGGGGGATAAGAGGAGTGACTACAGAGTGGAAGGTCGCTGGTTTAAGACCCGCCACTGGCAGTTTTCTTTCTTTGTCAGGATTTTCATAAAAATTTAAGAAGGATCTGGTCTTGAACCAGCGACCTGCAGCTCCACAGGCAAATCCTTAACTCACTGAGCTACAGATCAGATAAAAAGAAATAAATTCGTCGTCCCTTTGGCATCGTAGTTCCTGAAGTGACCACATGGACGGTGCCAAGGCGGAGTCTGGGTGGAGTCAGGGCGGAGAGTAGGCGGGAAGGTGGGTGGCGGCCTCCCCCCTCTACTCCCCCACCTCCCCCCACCACCCACCACACCTTCCCCCGCCCGACAAGTTCTTCGAGGCGCCACGAGTTCTTCGAGTCTCCACGAGTTCATTGAGTCTCGACAGGTTTTCCCGAGTTTCTGGAGTTTCCACCAGGTCTGAGGCAGAACAAGTTGTCATGAAGAGGTGTTGAAGTCGGCCAGGATGGACTGACTTTTTACAGCGACTAAAAGGAAGACGACTAGAAGAGCAGGTCTTTAACCACCATCCATAAAATCCATGGAGTCGGTTCCAGAGAAATGAATGGAGGTTAACTTTTATCAACCTCCATCCAGATGTTCAACTTCATATCTTTACTTGGACATTTTTAGCACCACAAATCTTTAGTATCACACTTTATTATCATTTATTAGGACTTTAATGGAATCCACCAGCAGATTTAGTTTTTGTTGACAAACTTTATTCTTGTCGTCGTGGGACTGCAGTATTTAAAACTCTTCCTTCTATTTGACCTCATGTTTATTATTTTTAGTGGAGAAACTTATTTTAATTGTCCATTAGTCTCTTAAAAACCAAATAATAAATTGGATTAGTCAAGAGGTTTAAATTTCTTACTTTGTCATATTTTAAATATGACAAAAAAATATAAAAATAATGCGTCTTGAGACAATTTGACCTGTAATTGGTGTTATAGAAATAAAATTGAATTAAAATTGTATGTATCTTGTATTGTTGGTGTAATTCAGCCATATATGTTGGAAAACACATTTTCTTTGTCCATTAATCTGTTGATTGCTTTTTCCACTAATTAATTTCTTGTTTTGGTTTATAAAACATCAAACCCAAATATATTCAGTTTACTGTCATAAAATCCAAAAAGATTTACATTCATGATGCAGGAATCAGGCAGTTTTTCACTTTTTATCTTAGTTTAGTCAGAAAGATAGTTGATAATGTGTGAATTGTTGCAGCTTGTGAGCCGTCAAAGGTTTTAATCTTTGGGGCCGAGTGTCAAAAAACATTTAGAAACCAACATCAACAAAACACTCTACAAAGATTTGAACATCATTAAAGGGAAATCCAACTTTTGCATGACAATGTCTAATTAAAGGACATTTATTTCCAACGTAAATGTGTGATATTCATCCTCTGGAGCTTTCTCTTCACATCGTCTTCCACCTGGACTGGTTTGGTCGGGAGCATGTGCAACAAACATTTGAAAAACTGCACTTTAACATCAATGAATGACACTGAAGTTTAATCTCTACATAAATGAGACTGAGTCTGGATGTGCTGCTCTGTCATTAACTCCTAAGTTTAGGGAAAGTTCAAACAAAAGAGGACAGTTCAGATTAGACTTGAGAATGAGCTTATTTTCAACAAACATGTCAGACTTTCTGAGCTTCAGCACCTCTAGCAAGATATTTGCTAACAACAAGCAACTCAAGAGATCCAGAAGTTGGAGAGAGTTAGCTTTAGCTGAGCCAAAGAACATGTGGGACACTAACCGAGCAAACATTTCAGACTTTTCTCTGTGATTTCTGAGAAATAATTTCCTATTTAATGACAGAGCTACACATCTTAACTCAGTGTCATTAAAACAGACTCTAATTCAGTGTCATCCATCCATATTAAAGTGCAATTACCCAAAATGTTTGTTGCATGAGCTCCAACAAAACCTGTCCAGGTAGAAGGCCACTTTGACAAACAGGAAGTGGACGATTCCAAGCAGATTTATAGAAGGGGGAACCGGACTGTACTAAGTGTAGTCGAGTATAGAGGAGTGTTTTGTGGGTTTTTAAGACTGATAATGATTATTAGTGAGACATTTGGAGTAGATATTCATTTGCAGTAAATGAAAGTATTTAAAATCTTGGAGTTAAACGTTGAAGAATACAAACTCTGACAGGAAACTTTGCTGATATGATTTTGTTTTGTTTACAGATGTTAAGTTAAAGGAGTTTTATTTGTGACATATAACCAATCAAATCCTCCAGAAGACAGAGCGACCACAGGTAGATAAAGGTTCAGAGCCAAAGTAGCGCCATTTTTAAATGGATTTATTACCGTAAATTGGTAAAAAATAAAATACTGATAATCAGTAAATCAGTCAGCCCACAATTACTACAATTCTACAATGTATGTCTCTTTCCTTTGACTTGTTATTTGTACGATATACGATGTATATGATGGTGTTTTTTTCATATCGAAGGCTATACTATGACACGCTATACAATGACATTTCTAGAGCGACATGCTACACTATGACATTTTTAGAGCAACATGCTTTGCAATGACGTTTTTAGGTCCACATGCTATACTATGACGTTTTTAGAGCGACATGCTATACTATGATGTTTTTAGAGCGACATGCTATACTATGACGTTTTTAGAGCAACATGCTTTACTATGACGTTTTTAGAGCAACATGCTATACTATGACATTTTTAGAGCGACATGCTATACTATGACATTTTTAGAACGACATGCTATACTATGACGTTTTTAGAGCAACATGCTATACTATGATGTTTTTAGAGCGACATGCTGTACTATGACGTTCGAGCGACACGCTAAACCATGACGTTTTTTGGATAAAGGGCTATACTATGACTTGTTTAGAGCGACAAGCTATACTATGACGTTTTCAGAGGGACATACTATACTATGACGTATTATGAGCGACATCCTATACTGTGACGTTTTTAGAGCGACATGCTATACTATGACATTTTTAGAGCGACATGCTATACTATGACGTTTTTGTGGACCAAAGGCTATACTATGACGTTTTTTGGGTGACATGCTAAACTATGATGTTTGTTGGACCAAAGGCTACAGTATAATATTTTTTGGGTGACATGCTATACTATGACGTTTTTAGAGCGACATGCTATACTATGATGTTTTCAGACCAAAGGCTATACTATGATGTTTTTAGAGCCACATGCTATACTATGACGTTCTTAGAGCAACATGCTATACTATGATGGTTTTAGAGCGACATGCTATACTATGACGTTGTTCGAGCGACATGCTATACTATGACGTTTTTGTGGACCAAAGGCTATACTATGACGTTTTTTGGGTGACATGCTAAACTATGATGTTTGTTGGACCAAAGGCTACAGTATAATATTTTTTGGGTGACATGCTATACTATGACGTTTTTAGAGCGACATGCTATACTATGATGTTTTTAGAGCAACATGCTATCCTATGACGTTTTTAGAGCCACATGCTATACTATGACGTTCTTAGAGCGACATGCCATAAAATGACGTTTTTAGAGCCACATGCTATACTATGACGTTTTTAGAGCGACATGCTATACTATGATGTTTTTTGGGTGACATGCTATTGTATGACGTTTTTAGAGCGACATGCTATACTATGACGTTTTTTGGGTGACATGCTATACTATGACGTTTTAAGAGTGACATGCTATACTATGACATTGTTTGGGTGACATGCTATACTATGACGTTTGTAGAGCGACATGCTAAACTATGATGTTTTTTGGACAAAAGGCTATACTATGACTTCTTTAGAGCGACATGCTATATTATGACATTTTTAGAGCGACATGCTATACTATGACGTTTTTACAGCAACATGCTATGCTATGACGTTTTTAGAGCGACATGCTATACAGTGACATATTTAGAGCGACATGCTATACTATAACATTTTTAGAACGACATGCTATACTATGACGTTTTTAGAGCAACATGCTATACTATGATGTTTTTAGAGCGACATGCTATACTATGACGTTGTTCGAGCGACACGCTAAACCATGACGTTTTTTGGACAAAAGGCTATACTGTGACGTTTTTAGAGCGACATGATAAGCTATGATGTTTTTTGGACCAAAAGCTACACTATGACTTCTTTAGAGCGACATGCTATACTATGACATTTTTAGAGCGACATGCTATACTATGATATTTTAGGAGCGACATGCTAGACTATGACATTTTTTGAGCAACATGCTGTACAATGACGTTTGTTGGACGACATGCTATACTATGACATTTCTAGAGTGACATGCTATACTATGACATTTTTAGAGCGACATGCTATACTATGATATTTTAGGAGCGACATGCTAGACTATGACATTATTTGAGCAACATGCTGTACAATGACGTTTGTTGGACGACATGCTATACTATGACATTTCTAGAGGGACATGCTATACAATGACGGTTTTAGAGCGACATGCTACACTATGATGTTTTTAGAGCAACATGGTATCCTATGACGTTTTTAGAGCCACATGCTATACTATGACGTTCTTAGAGCGACATGCCATAAAATGACGTTTTTAGAGCCACATGGTGTACTATGACGTTTTTAGAGCAACATGCTATGCTATGATGTTTTTTGGGTGACATGCTATACTAAGATGTTTTTAGAGCGACATGCTATACTATGACGTTTTTTGGAGCAAAGGCTATACTATGACATTTTTAGATCGACATACGATACTGTGACGTTTTTTGGGTGACGTGCTATTCTATGACATTTTGTTGAACGACATGCTATACTATGACATTTCTAGAGCGACATGCTATACTATGACGTTGTTAGAGCGACATGATATACGATGACGTTGTTAGAGCAACATGCTACACTATGACATTTTGGGAGCAACATGCTATACTATGATGTTTTTTGGACGACATGCTATACAATGACATTTCTAGAGCGACATGCTATACTATGACATTTTTAGAGCAACATGCTATACTATGACGTTTTTAGAGCAACATGCTATACTATGACATTTTTAGAGCGACATGCTATACTATGACATTTTTACAGCGACATGCTATACTATGACGTTTTTAGAGCAACATGCTATACTATGACATTTTTAGAGCTAAATTCTATACTCTGACCTTTTTGTGAACGACATGCTATACAATGACATTTTTAGAGCGACATGCTATACTATGACATTTTTAGAGCGACATGCTATACTATGATATTTTTTGGGTGACATGCTATACTATGACGTAAGAGTCACATGCTATACCATGATGTTTTTTGGGTGACATGCTATACTATGATGTTTTAAGAGCGACATGCTATACTATGACGTTTTTAGGGCAACATGCTATACTATGACATTGTTAGAGCGACATGCTATACTATGACATTTTTAGAGCGACATGCTATACTATGACGTTATTAGTGCAACATGCTATACTATGACGTTTTTAGAGCGACATGCTATACTATGATGTTGTTTGGGTGACATGCTATACTATGACATTTTTAGAGCAACATGCTGTACTATGACGTTTTTAGAGCGACATGCTATACTATGACGTTTTTAGAGCAACATGCTATACTATGACATTTTTAGAGCGACATGCTATACTATGACATTTGTACAGCGACATGCTATACTATGACATATTTAGAGTGACTTGCTATGCTATGACATTTTTAGATTGACATGCTATACGATGACGTTTTTAGAGCGACGTGCTACACTATGACATTTTTAGAGCGACATGCTATACTATGACGTTTTTTGGACGACATGCTATACAATGACATTTCAGGAGCGACATGCTATACTATGACATTTTTAGAGCAACATGCTATACTATGACATTTTTAGAGCAACATGCTATCTTATGACATATTTAGGGCGACATGCTATATTATGACGTTTTAAGAGTGACATGCTATACTATGACATTGTTTGGGTGACATGCTATACAATGACATTTCTAGAGCGACATGCTATACTATGACGTTTTTAGAGTGACATGCTTTGCAATGACGTTTTTAGATCCACATGCTATACTATGACGTTTTTAGAGCAACATGCTATATTATGACGTTTTTTGGGTGACATGCTATACTATGACGTTTTTAGAGCGACATGCTATACTATGACGTTTTTAGAGCAAAATGCTATACTATGACGTTTTTAGAGCGACATGCTATACTTTGACGTTCTTAGAGCGACATGCCATAAAATGACGTTTTTAGAGCCACATGCTACACTATGACGTTTTTAGAGCGACATGCCATAAAATGACGTTTTTAGAGCCACATGCTACACTATGACGTTTTTAGAGCGACATGCTATTCTATGACTTCTTTAGAGCGACATGCTATACTATGACATTTTTAGAGCGACATGCTATACTATGACGTTTTTGTGGACCAAAGGCTATACTATGACGTTTTTTGGGTGACATGCTAAACTGTGATGTTTGTTGGACCAAAGGCTACAGTATAATATTTTTTGGGTGAAATGCTATACTATGACGTTTTTAGAGCGACATGCTATACTATGATGTTTTCAGACCAAAGGCTATACTATGACGTTTTTAGAGCCACATGCTATCCTATGACGTTGTTAGAGCGACATGCCATAAAATGACGTTTTTAGAGCCACATGCTATACTATGACGTTTTTAGAGCGACATGCTATACTATGATGTTTTTTGGGTGACATGCTATACTATGACGTTTTTAGAGCGACATGCTATACTATGACGTTTTTTGGGTGACATGCTATACTATGACGTTTTAAGAGTGACATGCTATACTATGACATTGTTTGGGTGACATGCTATACTATGACGTTTTAAGAGTGACATGCTATACTATGACATTGTTTGGGTGACATGCTATACTATGACGTTTGTAGAGCGACATGCTAAACTATGATGTTTTTTGGACAAAAGGCTATACTATGACTTCTTTAGAGCGACATGCTATACTATGACATTTTTAGAGCGACATGCTATACTATGACGTTTTTAGAGCAACATGCTATGCTATGACGTTTTTAGAGTGACATGCTGTACTCTGACGTTTTTAGAGCGACATGCTATACTATGACGTTTTTTTGGACCAAAGGCTATACTATGACGTTTTTTGGGTGACATGCTAAACTATGATGTTTGTTGGACCAAAGGCTATCCTATGACGTTTTTAGAGCGACATGCTATACTATGATGTTTTTAGAGCAACATGCTATCCTATGACGTTTTTAGAGACACATGCTATACTATGACGTTCTTAGAGTGACATGCTATAAAATGACATTTTTAGAGCAACATGCTATACTATGACGTTTTTAGAGCGACATGCTATACTATGACATTTTTAGAACGACATGCTATACTATGTTGTTTTTAGAGCAACATGCTATACTATGACGTTGTTCGAGCGACACGCTAAACCATGACGTTTTTTGGACAAAAGGCTATACTATGACTTCTTTAGAGTGACATGCTATACTATGACGTTTTTAGAGCCACATGCTATACTAAGACGTTTTTAGAGCCAAATGCTATACTATGAGGTTTTTTGGGTGACATGCTATACATGACGTTTTAAGAGTGACATGCTATACTATGACATTTTTTGGGTGACATGCTATACTATGACGTTTTTAGAGCGACATGCTATACTATGACGTTTGCAGAGCGACATGCTAAACTATGACGTTTTTTGGACCAAAGGCTATACTATGACTTCTTTAGAGCGACATGCTATACTATGACGTTTTTAGAGGGACATGATATACTATGACGTTTTTAGAGAGACATGGTAAACTATGATGTTTTATGAGCGACATCCTATACTGTGACGTTTTTAGAGCGACATGCTATACTATGACGTTTTTAGAGGGACATGCTATATTATGACATTTTTAGAGTGACATGCTACACTATGACCTTTCTAGAGCGACATCCTATACTGTGACGTTTTTAGAGCGACATGCTATACTATGACGTTTTTAGAGTGACATGGTATATTATGACGTTTTTAGAGTGACATGCTGTACTCTGACGTTTTTAGAGCGACATGCTATACTATGACGTTTTTTTGGACCAAAGGCTATACTATGACGTTTTTTGGGTGACATGCTAAACTATGATGTTTGTTGGACCAAAGGCTATACTATGACGTTTTTAGAGCGACATGCTATACTATGATGTTTTTAGAGGAACATGCTATCCTATGACGTTTTTAGAGACACATGCTATACTCTGATGTTCTTAGAGCGACATGCTATAAAATGACGTTTTTAGAGCCACATGCTATACTATGATGTTTTTTGGGTGACATGCTATACTATGACGTTTTTAGAGCGACATGCTATACTATGACGTTTTTTGGGTGACATGCTAAACTATGACGTTTTTTGGACCAAAGGTTATGCTATGACTTCTTTGGAGCGACATGCTATACAATGACGTTTTTAGAGCGACATGCTATACTATGACGTTTTTAGAGACATGCTATACTATGATGTTTTTAGAGCGACATGCTATACTATGACGTTTTTAGAGCCACATGCAATACTATGACGGTTTTAGAGCAACATGCTATACTATGACGTTTTTTGGACGACATGCTATACAATGACATTTCAGGAGCGACATGCTATACTATGACATTTTCAGAGCGACATGCTATACTATGACGTTTTTAGAGCGACATGCTATACTATGACGTTTTTTGGGTGACATGCTAAACTATGATGTTTTTTGGACCAAAGGTTATGCTATGACTTCTTTGGAGCGACATGCCATACAATGACGTTTTTAGAGCAACATGCTATACTATGAGGTTTTTAGAGCGACATGCTATAGTATGACATTTTTTGGGTGATATGCTATACTATGACGTTTTAAGAGTGACATGCTATACTATGACATTGTTTGGGTGACATGCTATACTATGACGTTTGTAGAGCGACATGCTAAACTATGACGTTTTTTGGACAAAAGGCTATACTATGACTTCTTTAGAGCGACATGCTATACTATGACGTTTTTAGAGCCAAATGCTATACTATAACGTTTTTAGAGCCAAATGCTATACTGTGAGGTTTTTTGGGTGACATGCTATACATGACGTTTTAAGCGTGACATGCTATACTATGACATTTTTTGGGCGACATGCTATACTATGACGTTTTTAGAGCGACATGCTATACTATGACGTTTGCAGAGCGACATGCTATACTATGACGTTTTTAGAGGGACATGATATACTATGACGTTTTTAGAGAGACATGGTAAACTATGACGTTTTATGAGCGACATCCCCTATACTGTGATGTTTTTAGAGCGACATGCTATACTATGACGTTTTTAGAGCGACATGCTATATTATGACATTTTTAGAGTGACATGCTACACTATGACGTTTCTAGAGCGACATGCTATACTACGATGTTTATAGAGCGACATACTATACTATGGAGTTTTTAGAGTGACATGGTATATTATGACGTTTTAGAGTGACATGCTGTACTCTGACGTTTTTAGAGCGACATGCTATACTATGACTTTTTTTGGACCAAAGGCTATACTATGACGTTTTTAAAGCGACATGCTATGGTACGACAATTTTAGAGTGACATGCCATACTATGACGTTTTTTGGGTGACATGCTATACTATAATGTTTTTAGAGCGACATGCTATACTATGAACTACAGGCCATACTATGTTACTCTTGAAAAGTATACTATACTTTTGTTTTTTGACGGTTTTATCACAGACCTGACCGTGAATACCGCTGACACCCACCTGAGGGAGACGCTGCCTAAGATCTCAAGGCTGCATGGTCGTGGTCTTTCTGGCCCAGCTCCAGCACGCCTTCATTAACTATGTCTTCTTTTGAAGAGGACCTCAGATGCTGCAATGTCTGACCTTAAGGAGGAACTGCTACTTTCACTCTGTAACGAGATGGCGGTTATTTTAAAGACCCAGCTCTTGGCGGCTTTGAGTGAAAGTTTAACACCCATCAAAATGGAACTACAGACAGTTAAATCTGAGCTGTGGGTCAGTATTTCAACCATCAAGTTCGACCCGGGCACCCTAAAGCACGCTGTGGATAAAACGGAAACTTCACTCTCCACATCACCGACGACATCGTCACACTCCAAAGCAGAGCACCTGTCTGCTGAACTTTTAAAAGTGGACTATAAATGTGAAGAATGTGAGCAGCAGCAGAATGTGAGCAGCGGAGCAGATGTGATCAGAAAGAAGTCATTTTCTTTTTTCTTTTCTTTCTGGTTGACTTGATGCTGTTAGATGCAGATGTTGGAGCTGATTCTGATCTTTCAGGATAAAAAGCTGCTTTTCCTTCACAGACTTTTCAGGAAATTATTCTCTCAGGTTTTCTCTGCTATTTATATTTTTATTATCTGTGATTATTTCATTATTTCTTTATTGCAAAATAAAGTTTGAGGCATAAAGACTCACTTGGTTATTTTATTCCTGAAATCTTTGATGTAGCAGAATTAAACTTCCATTTCCAGGGGCGCTGTACCGCGGCTGACCCATCGCTCTCCCCAATTGGGGAGAGATGCGAAAATCAGAATTTCCCCTCGTGGGACTAATAAGGGATAATAAATAAATAAATTTTCCTTCTTGTGCTTCTGATACTAGAACTAAACGTATCTTCAACATGGATCATCTGCTTTTAATGAATCAGCAGCAACATCACAACAACAAATGAGACAATTTTCAACAAATTAATGAAACTGATGTCATTTAAAACTATCAATCTGTTTTAGTGTCAAATTAAAGCTGATTACTGACAACTAGAACATCAACGTTACTGTTTTAATCACATTTATGTTTCCTGAACGTTACATTAATGTCAACCAGCCACAGTTTTATGAACTTAATGAACCACATTACAGGAACACAACACACTTCAGCTGTTTACATAAAACAACACATTAGCTTGATGCTACGTTAGCTTTAATCAGGCTACGACTGAACAGCTAGCTCAGTTAGCATCGCAAACATTAAAGCTAATATTTACGATGCTAACTTTCTTCTCTTGTCAACACACACTGAAACAAACTCCACCAACATCTGGAGTGCATGGCACACATTACATCTGACACTCAAGTTGCATATAGAGTGCATTAAAAGCGGCACCGATATGAAAGTTTACATTTACTTACAGAACTATCAGTCCTTTCAGTGTCTGCTGGTAGAATCAGCCGAAGGCAGAAAACCGGTTAAAACTAGCCAACGGGCAGGAAAAATGTCTGTCGAAAATGTTCTGCTGCTGCACCGATAAATAAACCAACAGTTGTTATGTCAGAATTAATCCAAACGAGGAGAGCAGAGTCTCTGCTGCCTCCTCCATAGGACCTGTCAATCATTCCAGACCGGACTGTCAATCAAGTAACCCCGCCCCCTGGCTTCGCAAAACTTTAACGCTCTATAAAAAAATCAATATTGATTTATTTTAAGATCGGCCACCTGATCTCTCATTCTGACCATGAAAACGAACGAAAAAAAATTTATATACAGTCTATGCGCCGTACTCTGTTTGGCTCCACACTTGCTGATGACCACTTCCGGTCTCAGAAAATGAAAAAACTGACCTTTTTTCGATTCTGTCTCTTACTGATATCGCTTTCTTGTTATCCTAAATATAAATCGAAAATCAAAGCATTTAAAAAAAAAATCGTATACCCCTTTTTGATCATGAAAAGGAAAAACGCCTTGTATTTCAATTAAAATTTTTGTATTTTAAAACGAAAATCAAATAACCACTCATTTGTTTTTCAATACCCGTTTCAGAACGGAAAATCCAACTACCAGATCCGTACACGGACCTAGAATAAATAAATTTGAATAAATTCATCCGTTCCTCCACTACTATCCAGGCTGCTTCGTCTAGCAGCATGATTCTTATAAATGTTGCAAGACGTCTAGGTTCAAATCCCGGACGAGGCCTTTCAGTGTCTTGGTGGAAGCGATGTCTCAGCAGTTTAGTCTCGAGGCATAGTTCAAAATATAAGAGTTTGTAATATCTTCTGACAAATGATCAAGTTTAAATTTGAGAGGTTTAATACAATAATATAAACAAACATGAATATACAGTGATATATTTCTCTCAATCAGTGTGAGTATCGTTCCACAAATGTAAACTATTAGCCCCTTAAAGTAACCAGAAGTTGACTGTGAGGCACAAAATGAGCAAAGCTACTTCTGCCGTGGGCATTTTTTTTTGATTTATCTACACTACCGTTCAAAAGTTTGGGGTTACCCAGGAAATTTCATGTTTTCCATGAAAACTCACTTTTATTCATGTGCTAACATAACTGTACAAGGGTTTTCTAATCATCAATTAGCCTTTCAACACCATTAGCTAACACAACGTAGCTCTAGAACACAGGAGTGATGGTTGCTGGAAATGTTCCTCTGTACCCCTATGTAGATATTCCATTAAAAATCAGCCGTTTCCAGCTAGAATAGTCATTTACCACATTAACAATGTCTAGACTGTATTTCTGATTAATGTAATGTTCTTTTCATTGAAAAAAAAACAGCTTTTCTTTCAAAAATAAGGATATTTCTACGTGACCCCACTTTTGAACGGTGTGTATATATATATATATATATATATATGTGTGTGTGTGTTTCTTATTAATATACAATATAATATGCACAAATTCTGACATAAAGGTCAAACAGACTGAGGTCAAACACCTAAATGTCTATTAGACTAATTTCTTTCCATTAGTCTAAAAGAAAACCTGTTATGGATACAAAACAGACCAAAATCTCAAAACTGATGAGTGTATATAATGTCTTGTCTTATCGTCAGTGTAAAACTGATGCACTAAGTACATATTTAAAATAAAGACCTTCAATAACATTTTGATACCAAAACAGAAATTTATTTGCATAATCAAACTAGAATTGAGGAATCTCACTATTCATATCTATTGACATTCGAAGTGAAAAGGGGAAAAAAAAGTAGTGAACAGACACAAGAACAAATCAAAGAAGGTATGGCTTTGGTTAAATAACGTGCTACGAAACTGATTTGTTACATGATATCTTAAATAGAATGAGAAAAGAATTAAGGCTCTAGAATTCCCTGAACAAGACAAAAGGCCAAACGTATCTGCTGCTTATCATGAGGAACCACGTACAGACGCAACCTGGTGGTCTTACAGTAGACGCTACTCAGATGCTGAGGGAAATGAGTCATCTCAGTCCTACCATTTATTCTAGCGGACCACCAGGCTCTACATTTATCAGTGGACTCACAGACTCATGAAAACTGTGGACCTGCTCTCAGTATTTTGCTGTATTTGCCAGTGTTATTAGACATGGAACTGAGACAACGGCAGACAGCCTGTTACATAAGAAATACAAGCAGAAGCTGAAAACAAAGTTGTTAATCCACAGTTGCATAGTTACTGGAATATCACAGGCAAATTGTGTGTACTGTTTGCATTATGTACTTCTTTCATAATAATACACATTCAACAGCTTCTCAATACAGTAATGACAGCAAGAACACATCTTTGCTACCTTCCCAGCAGCCTTCCTTCTGTGAACGAGTGGTTATTAAACGCATCTACACGCTAAGCAATGCCAGCGCTTTCCTTACAACGTAGCTGCATTGGATATTTACAACAACAAAAAAAGAAGTCCCAGGATGTATTCAGAAACAGTAATGAAAGTAGTGTAAGAGACACACAAAGTACTCTCAATGTCTTTGTGCGATTCCACTTCACCGCAAGAAATTGCCTTCAGATTGTTTTCTCTTTTTTCAGTAAAAAGACGAGGAATGATTTGGCAGAACAGAAACATCAAAATGTGTAATTGAGGATAAGATTACAGCATCTGGTGGACGGCTGCATATTGGATTTCTTCTTGAGAATTGCTGTAAAATATGGATTCATGTATGGTTTGTCTTTGGCTAAAAAAAAGATTCTGATTTTCAAAACTGTAAAATAGACTGATTCAGTTCTTGATTAATTTAGAAAACGGTATCAAAACTTAGAATCTTTTTACATCATTGAGTGACTGATGAGCCATTTCACACAAACAAAATATTTGTGAGTCCTTTCCTAGTCAGGGTGTATCCATGGGGTTAGCTCTGTCCAACTGTGTACAACGGACCAGAAAATCCAAAAAGTATTTTGCCTTCTTTAGTTGTAAAAACTATTTATTGCATATTCTACAACAACAGGTCACCTGATATCTGCTGTAGTTTTCAAATTTTTTGAAATGGTTTTTAAAAATGACACTCATCCAGTGAGCAACACTGTCCAACACAGAGTATTTTGTGTATTTCAGTGTCAGTAAGAATTCATTACCTTCTAAAAAAAGGAAAACTAAAAAGATTTGAAAACATGATGTGAATGTAACATAAAAGAAGGACTGCTCTTTAAACACATCTAAGAAGACCAACAAAATCATTCTGCGTGTCCATATTGATTTAGAAAAAACATCCCAATGGCATCATTTCATGTTCTAAAACATTTTCGATGTCCTTTAAATACTGAATATTTCTGCATCACATTTACTGACCAACTCAAAACCCAGAGAAACTTCAAAATTAAATTGCTGCAGTCTGAAATTTTTTTTTTTTTTTTTACCAAATTTCTCGACGCGAAAATTATTTAGTCTGGCAGAAGGCAGTCGACTGCTTCAACCACATGCACATACCTGACCCATACACACTTCCAACCTGATCAGAAGAAGACCACTTCCTTTGACACAAACAAAATCCATTCTCACACTGCCTGTGCGAAAGACGCTTCAGACGCGTATCTGACCCAAACGCGGTACTGTTAAATGTTGCCCCTAACTGAACAGCTTGATGAAGCAGCCATGGCAGTAGGGTTTGTCGTTTTGTTCTTTAAAGGTGCCTTTGTTGAGCTGTTTCAGGCAGAAGGCGCAGACAAAGTGCTCCGGGTGGAACTTCTTGGACATGGCCGTGATGCAGCGTCCTGTGATGGGCTTCTGGCAGCCGGAGCAGAGGGAGCCGCGGCGCTCGTGGTAGTGCACTTCACAGTAGGGCTGGCCGTCGTGCTCAAAGAAACTGCCATTCACAAACGGGGTGAAGCACTCCTGCAGACACAGACAGAGGAAGATGCTCTAATACTATTACACACACAAGGCACACCAACTATGAAGTGACGGACAGAAAAGCACAATACGAACCCTGCAAACAAAACATTCAGGATGCCAGAGACAGTTCAGCGCCGAGATGTAATTTTCCAGAATGGCTCTGGCACAGCCGCCACATTTCGGTGCAAACATATCGAAATAATCCTTCCTGCAATAGGCTTTTCCATCCTTTTCATGAAAACCTTCATGGGAAAAACAGAGACAGACAATAGATTTTAATTAACCCTTGTGTCGTCCTACGGGTCAAAATTGACCTGTTTTAAAGTTTGAAAATATGGGAAAAAATATATATTTTCACAGTGAAACTTCTAATGTCCACATTTTTCACAAAATCAAGAAATGTTAAAAATGTTTCCTGAGAACATTCACAAAAAAAATCAACCAAAATCCGGCGAAATTTGATGGATTTTGGTTGATTTTTAGGTGAATGTTCTTAAAGGAAAATATTCAAAGTTTTACTGATATATGTAATCACTTTAGATATTTTTAGGATTTTTTGGGAAGATTTTTACTCATTTTTTCTAAAAAATATTTGCAAGAAGAGTGCTCCATCTGCTTCAGCCAGTTCAACAACGTGTTCCCTGTGCATTTAGATATTTTTAGGATTTTTTGGGAAGATTTTTACTCATTTTTTGAAAATATTTGCAAGAATTTTCTTGCCAAATTTGGGGAATTTTTTATTTATTTATTTTTTTAAATAAAACTTTTAAGGGAAACTTTAAAGGAATTATTGGAATTTTCTTCCTGAAGGTTTTGCAAATTTTCAGAAATTTGGGGAATTTTTTTTGCTGAATTTTTGGATTTTTTTCAGACAAGGAAACAATATTTCTGGTGCCCGTAAATGAAGACTACAGGAGGGTTAATGAATCATGGAATGTACAGTTTTTATAATTTGTACTACTAATGTCCTGTATAAGTCACAGTAAAAAAATCCTACTACCCTCTGGGCCAAAGAAAGATCCACACTGAGCGCAGAAGAAGTGTTCAGGATGCCATGTCCTATCCAGCGCCGTCACAACTTTCTGAATGGATATGACAACATTTGTTACTAGCTGATCAACAATAGAGACCATACGCTGAATGTTCAGAGCAGCGACTCACATCCAGTATGGGCCCGTTGCAGTAGTAGCATCGTGGAGAGAACAGATTATGGTAATCTTTCTCACAGTAGGGCTGCCCTTCACGCTCAAAGAAGTTCCTGGAACCGATCTCCTCTTGACAGTGTGTGCACACAAAGTGCTCAGGGTGCCACGTGCGGCCCATGGCGGTCACCACCTAAACACACAGGAAAGTTCCCTGTACATTTAGTATGCACATAATAAACATTAGATATTAATTATATTGATACAGTTGTCCCTCACCGTATCGCAGTTAATTTTTCGCCGCTTCACTGTATCACGGATTTTTCACTATATCGTGGATTTTGCGGTATATACAGCACCAATCAAAAGTCTGGACACACCTTATCATTCACTGGTTTTTATTTAATTATTTTCTACATTGTAGATTAATACTGAAGACATCCAAATCACAAAATAATACATATGGAATTATGTCGTAAACAAAAAAATGTTAATCTTCAGTATTAATCTACAATGTAGAAAATAGCACAAATAAATAAAAAGCATTGAACGAGATGGTGTGTACAAACTTTTGACTGGTGGCGTAGTTATTTTTATATATTTATTATTTTAATTATTTTTGCGTCAAAATAAGCATTTTCTATCCTAAAAAATGCTAACAATATAAGAAATATTAAAAATAATACTTAAAATACATCAAAAGAAAATGAAATCTGAATAAAATGCTTTGCGTCCAGTGCTGGGCGCTGATTGGCTCAGCAACCGTAACATCAGTCTCCTCCGTCTCTCCTGGATAACAGCATTCAGCATCTCGAGTTGTCCATTTCACACTGACGTCTGATCGCTGTGCATAGTGTTGCTCTGCGGTGTTGTGTTTTTGTGAAATTTTCAGCACTTCGAGAAAGACATGAGTTATGCCTACGCCTTTAGCGAAAAGAGAAGCTACAGACGAGGACGAAGCTACTGCTCCACCTGATGAAGTGGCGCCTTCAGAAGAGCTTCTTGGCTGTGCAGTACATTCATCTCATCGTCATCAGTACTGCACAGCTAATTCATCATCATCGTCATCATCATTCAAGTTGTAGTATATTCACTGGTGAGTATCTATATAGAATTTAATATGCTGTGAAAATTGCATAGGTTTAAGAGTGTAGAAAATGTTTAACAGCATAGGAAGTGTTTACAAGAGTGTGGGGAGGGTTTATAAAGCCTTAAAATATTTATAAATAATAACAGAAATGAGGGGCTGCACAGTGGTGTAGTGGTTAGCACTTTCGCCTTGCAGCGAGAAGATCCCTGGTTCGCGTCACGGCTTTCCCGGGATCTTTCTGCATGGAGTTTGCATGTTCTCCCTGTGCATGCGTGGGTTTTCTCCGGGTACTCCGGCTTCCTCCCACAGTCCAAAAACATGCTAAGGTTAATTGATTATTCTAAATTGCCCGTAGGTGTGAATGTGAGAGTGATTGTGTGTCTCTGTATGTAGCCCTGCGACAGACTGGCGACCTGTCTAGGGTGTCCCCTGCCTTCGCCCGAGTCAGCTGGGATAGACCCCCCCCCTCGACCCTAGTGAGGATTAAGCGGTGTATAGATAATGGATGGATGGAATAAAGGAAATGTGGTTGCTACTTTGCGGATTTTTTCGTTCCAGAACCCCCGCGATACACGAGGGACCACCGTATTATAGATACATACATAAGCATCTCACCTGTCCCACAATAGGTTTACAGCAGGCACCGCAAACTCCTTTAGCGACCGTCTGCACCCCCAGTTTGTTGAGGTCAGACTGCAGGCTACCAAGCATGTTGTCCAGCTTGTTGACTTGCGTCGGGGCACCACCAGGAGCGCCACCTTTCCCTTGAGCCATAATCTGAAATGGTTCGATATGAGTACAGTTATCACTGTGTTCCAGATACACGCAGAAATGCAAATTTTTAGTGTGAGGTTACTCTTACTGAGATTCAAAATAATTATGGTGTGTTTTTTTAGACGTGTGAAAAACAGAAGGGAGAAGATGGGGATTCGTGCCTGCATTGGAGGGAAGATTGGATCATACTCTGTTTGGCAGCCTACAGACACCAGAACTTTGGGTGCAACTGGCTCCACTGGTGGTGGCTGGGTGGGGGTTTTAAGGACAGGAGGAGGGGGCTCAGGTTTGGGGGCAGGAGGTTCCTGAATGGGGGCAGGTGGAGCTGAGGATTTAATAATCTGTGGAGGTGCAGCGGGAACTGGTTCCTGAACGTGGATGGGCTGTGGAGGGGGAGAGGGAGGTGGAGGAGGAGGCGGGGGTATTGGGACCGGGGGTTGCTGTACAGGGAGGGGTCGCTTAGGTTCTTCTACCACAGGGGGGCGACGAGGGGTAGGGGGAGAAGGAGGTGGGAGCACCTTCCTCACAGGGACAGGCGACTCTGGGGGAATTATGATCTGAAGAAGAGAAAAAAACAGAGAGAAAAGAGGAGACAGGGAGGAAAATGTGCAGAAAACTAGAAAAGGTGAATTAATTGGAAAAAGAAATTTTGAGGAAACTGTTGAGCACACCTTGTCGACCTCACTGTTGGCCCCTTCGGGACGGAAACGCTGCGGTTTGGACGTGATGATGACACCCTCGGTGAGCCAGTCATCGGACTGTTTGCGGCGCCTCTCTGAGCGGCCGATCCCAAGCTTACCCTGCAGCTCCTCTATCAGACGGTCCTGAGAGGTATTCTTGTTTACAATGACGGGTCCCATCTTCCTGCGAAGATGACCGTCTCGGTACATGGGGTGCACATTGGGAGTCTCCTTCGTACGCCTGATCACTGATTTGATCTGAGGGGGAATGGTGACCACCTTATCATGTGTCCACAGTAATCACAAACCAGCTCATGCAGTAAAAGCAGAGCTCTGAGGCAGCAGGCGAGTCACACAAAGTGTCACGTTCAAATCACGATGTGCCAGGGTGCAGCGGTGGTCAGTCGCCTTAGAATAACACATCATGCAACACCATCCAGTTTTCAGTCTCTCAGGCAAAGTCACAATGCAGGTCACATTACGGTCCTTCACACAAAACTAGTGGTGCCATGCTGAGCACTGGTGCCACCGAACAGCCAGTTAGTTGGAGTAGTTAAGTGCAGCATCACAGCAGCAATTCTCAATTAGCTAGCTTCTACTCTTCTAGCCTCTGCCTGACCATGTATTTTCTCTCTAAGAGCATTTCGGCATATTTTTTTTGCAAAGCTCAAACATAATTTTTTCTTTAGGGGTTCTGAATACATATCTAATACTGGACTGGGCAGTAATATTTGAGCACGGAGTCTTCCCTCACAAGATTTAAAAGTGGTACAGCAGTTTTTACATCATCAGATTTGGAATTTTTTCAAATAATCAATAGATCGTGCAGACGGTTAAAATACTAATACAATACAAGTTCTGGAAGCCTGTAGTGTTTTATGTGGTCATTTGTCTAAAAGCAAAATATATTTAACACAAAATAGTAGCCAAACAAAGAAAAACAGAAAATTTTCATTTTAGTCATAGTAAAAGAAAAATTATTGCTTTCCATTTTGCTTGATTGGTCAGTTTTTTCAGTCAGTCGACTAACATATTAACTGACTGCTTCAGCTCTGTTTGACAGGACTAACCGAGACTTTAGAGATGATACTGGATGCTAATAAAACAATCATTGTCTTATAATTGCTAAAATGACAAGGTTCGAAAATTATACTATTGATCAAACTGGTAGATACACATTTATGGTTATTTTTATTATGTTTCAGCTTTTCAAAAAGGTCTGTAAGAAATATCCTTGAAGCAGAGGCTAGCATATCTAGTAGCATTAGGTCCATAAACAAGGGCAAACCAAAGGTAAAACTGTAGCAAAACAAGCTGGTCTTGTGTCAGCCAGGAGCAGATGCATACATGTCCAGATGCAGAGACTCTGTCTATATTGGGAGACTGAAGCAGGGGCAGGTCCAGGGCAACGTCAGGGGTCCCGGGGCATGAGGATGGGGTCATGGACTCATCCATCCAGCTGGCCTCTGTCAGCGGGGTCATGCTGCCATCTGTGTACAGCCTCTCGGTGTAAGGCGTCATGGTGCCATCCAGTCCATCATGCAGAGACATGGACAGCTCCTCGTCAGCCCAGTCCAGATCTCCGTTCCCATCAGTGCCTCCATCCACAGAGTCGTCTGTGATGGTGTTGGTGGCGCTGGTGAAAGTGTCGGGCTGCATGATGCTTCTGTCCATGGGCAGGATGAGCTCCTCGTGCACATCCTGCATTCCACTGCCTAGACACTGTGCCTCCATCTTCAGCTGTAGATCCTCCTCCTGTGCCGCTGTATGATTTTGCGCAAAACTCATTGCAAGCAGCTTGTCTAGTGCCTCGTCCAGGGAAGGCTCCACCACAAGCGGTTGCTGTAAAGAGAGGGGGCTGGCTCTCTGGACAGCAGGCGCCGCCTCCAAGTGTTGTCTGCTGGTGCTAGTGAAGGCCAGTGGGGAGGGAACCATCAATGGAGAGGCTGTAGATGGTGAGGATGTTTTTGAGGAGACTTGTGCGGAAGATGGCGATATAGAGACAGGGACAGGGTGGGGCGAGGGAGCTGAGAGGGGAGGGGTGAGGTTTTTCAGAGAAGGTGAAGTGGAGAAATTAAAATCAATGTCATGAATACAAGCAGACCCTTTGCTCAGAGTCTCAGGAGCACAAGACAGTTTACCAAAAGCAGCTGATGGTGAAACCCGTTCCACAGATGGACTTGGAGACTTTGAGAACTTGTTGTCTAGGACAGTGTTTACTGAGGTAAGTGAGGGGGTGGTGGTATTGGAAGGACTTGAGCTATTTCTCATCAGGTTGGAGTTAGAAGAAGCAGCTTGAGAGAGGACTAGCAGAGCCTTGGTTTGGGATGACAGCATGGCTGCAGAGACGTCTATGACAGAGTCTAGTTCTAGGTCACTGGCTGCAGAAAGTGAGGAAGTAGGACTGTGGGGAGGCAGACGGCTTGGATGGGGCATCAACATGCCACCATCTCCTCCATCCTCGTCTATGTGCAGCTCTAAACCAGGTAAAGAGAAGAGAGGAGAGGCACAGGCAGACGGGTGGGACAGACTAAGGGAAGGAGAAGCCACTGGGGTAACGGAAGAAGATACTGGAGGATGGTAAGAGTTGAAGGGTGCTCCTGCTGGGTCTAGCAGAGAGCCCAAAGAACTGGGCTAGAGAACAGAGAAGCGTCAGTGAGATAAGAGGAAGAGGACAGAAATAATCAGGAACATGACAGGAGAAGCTTGTGTTCTGGTATTTAAGTGCAGCTTTTCCAGTGTTCACTTATGCTGCTTTGTACCTTGAAGTCAGACAAAGAGGCCATCAGCTCATCGAGCTCTCTTGTGGCACAGGAAGCTGAGATTCTGGCTTGCTGTTGAGATGATGTGTCCAAATCACTGTGGCGGGTGGACGGGCTGGAACAGACAAATTATAATATTATTATAAATTACATGCAAATACAGAAACATAATCAACAGAAAAAAGACAAAATAACTAATGTGAAAGTTCTCACAAGAAAAAGAAATGCTGGCTCCTGGATCTCTAACAAAACAAGCTGACTTTAAAGGAGCAACAGGTGTTGTAATACCTCACATCTATTAAAATGTACAAACAGATGCTCTACAAAGACAGCAGCTGTCAGCATGCTTGCATAAAACCCGCTAGCTAGCATTTATTGCAGTTGTAAATCTGTTTAAATGTCTCTCTTTACTGCATGGGTAGAATTGAGAGTATATTTGATAAGAAGTTAAAACTGCTACCATCCAGCTTTACTTTCTTGTCATCTTCTGCCTTTCAAAACAACATAAAAGATGGAGGCTATGGCCCAACATCACCAAACAGCCTCTGTAATGCCACAGTTTTACTGCTCTAAAGACAGTATGCACTGGTCCAAATTTTCTCAAATAGAGACTGAGGATATCTGCTCAGACAGAGCAGTTATCCAGCCATCCATGTTCTTGTTACCAAATTTAAATCCCTCATACCTCATTGCATTTAACTTTTACACGAGGGCTTATGAGGTCATGACTGGCTACACTTAACTGATGCTTTTCACTGTGAGCAGTACAGCTGACATTCATATCCACATCTCGCTGTGATTGGCCAGATCTGCTACTAGACAGGCAGTGAGAGAGTTTGGTTTGGACTTCTGCATAAATGAGCCCAACACAATGAATGAGCCTTTATGCCCATATCTGAACTATGTGGTTCCATTTAAATAATAATTAGTGTCAGATAAGTGTTTTCCAATCAAAAGCTTTATTATTTGATTAGAAATCCTAAAACTGATATTCATGCCTCCCCCAACACTGAAAAATCCAAAACCTATAAACATACAAACATCTGTATGCTTCCACATTACGTTTATGTGAGCTGCCTGTTGGCTCAGAACCCAGTTACGTATGATGTCAGAAATCTTGCTCACAGTTACATACCTTAACCCTCTAAACCACAGTTTCTGGGTATTTTTCACTGCAAAATATAAAGTCCTGCACCTCTATAAAAACAGCAGAAACCTGTCACGATAAACAACCACTAAATTAAAGACCAGCGACAGTGCAGGGATTTGGTTTACCAGGGTGATGGCACGGAGCCCTCCAACTCATCCAGCAGACTCTCCACAGTGGGTCTTGCCTCTTCCAACCTTGTTCCATTCCTTTTGGGTTTCTCCTGAGCAGGAGGGCTGACTAGGATGTCAGGGGCGCTGCCGTTCTCATAGTGGGTGATGCTGCAGGATGGTAAGGGCGGAGCGGCCTCCTCTGTGGACACATAACTGTTTTACTAATACTGCTCTACACAAACAGAGCTAATAAAGATGAAGGCTAGGTGTCTACCTGTGGTGGGGAATGAAGGGGAGCTCTGCTGTACTGCATTAAGTTCTAGCAAAAGCCTGTCGAGCTCTGACAGGTTACTGCCCAGGGCAGAAGTCATGGCTGCCGTTGATGAGTCTGATGTCTTCTGTTTGTTTGGAAAACTGAAGAGGAGGCAGAAACAACTGCTTATAGGAACTACAGGTACTAGAAAATACCAGAGGATAAGTTTCACTTTACACATACACACATCTAAAACATGTGGAGGATACCTGTAGACGTGGTCCTCTTCAATGTGAGACAATGGAGAACTGCTACTGTCCCTGGACCATGAGCTCTTCTGGGCTGAACCTAATGACTGCAGGGGATACATCATATTTTGAAATTATTTTGGATTCTTTTCTGATGCCTTTAATGTCTGAAGTTCTGATCAGTCACAAAAGAAAAAGTATTATATGCACACAGACATACATGACAGAAACTGACCTGCTGTGAGGAGTGGTGGGAGTCTGACTGATCTATTAGGGACCCGTTCAGAGCCTCGGCTGAGGGTGGAGGAGGCACTGGAGGTGGAATTGAAACATCTTGGTACGAGTGCCCTCCAGTGGGGATGGAGTAGGGCGTCTCGTCAGGCAAGAACACAGGTCGTTTTGAGATGTGGGACGTAGTAGATTCCAGGTCCGCCAGCAACGCGTCTGAAAGATATGATATACTGTTGCTGCAAGGCACATTCACAACTACAAAAACACAAAGAACAAAAGTCACAATCAAAACCCTCTATTTCCCTGTGTCATTTGAACTACTACAACACAGCCAAATTCCTGAACAGTTTCTGGCAAGATGTTTCAGCCCACAAAGGTGGTTGTGCTGGAGACCAATGAAGTCTTAAATGGGACTGTTGCTGTGAGGTTCCTACCTACTGTGGTGTCAGGCTGTAAACAGACAACAACAGTGAGTCTGAGTTTCTCATTCCAACCTGTCAACAAAAAAAAGCTTTCTCCTCAGTGCAGATCATGCAAGAGAACCATTAGACCATGTGACCACCAGAGCACAGTACATCCCTGAGCCCAACTTCATACCTAAACTCATCAGGCCTTCATAAAATATCCCTCTGAAATCCCCAACATACTTTTTCCACTGTCCACACTAAAAATACCACCCTGCAGTCAATGAGAGCTACCTGTCTACGTGCTTGATCTGTTGATCTTTTCATTCAGTCGATGCTGACATGACCGTAACCAGACAGACCGATGAAACAAAGCAGCAGCCAGACAGAAAGTGTTGCTGAATCCCGTCCAGGGCTGAGAGGGTACAGTGTTGCCCTGCTGAGTGTCTGGTGGAATGCAGGAACAAAATAGACTCTTACATCACACAATCCATCCATCCTCAGCTTGTCCAGAATAGACCGCAATCACCGGCTGCATACTGTTACACTACAGAGGCTTGGACATGTTACAGTCTGTCTCAAACATCACTGCACATTTAAGCTAATTACACCAGAAAAGCAAGGTGGAAAATTGTCCAAATATCCAAGAATAAAACACATCCAAGCAAGCTGATGCCAATTCCATAGCACTATTGAGATTTGGAATTTGTTCATGGATGAAAATTTTTATTTTCCACCCTTCCTGGCACCCATTTCTAGACACAATATTAGTGTGAATATGTATTCACGTAATGAAAAATGTAAGTCCTAATGCTTTGAAAGATTTAACCACATGGTATCATTTAATAACTCGACTTATTTAAATAATCTACTGATTTAAACAAAGGTTCAACAAAGCAAAAAATGAATACTTAATATAAATTTAAAATGTTTCACACATAGTACATTTAGAAAAAAACATACACTTAATATATATCTAGGAAATCAAATCAGGCCTGGAATAGAAGACACTATATACATTTTTCTTTTGCCTGTGCCAAAACCAAAGAATTTAAAAACAAAATCTTTCCAAAATAATCTCATAATTAGACAAAAAATTCTGGTGTCACAGCAACCCTGCAATACAAACACTCAGTTTATAAATTCTTAGAAAGTCTAGTATCTGTACTTACATTTTTCCCCACCTGCTGTATCTGTAATATCCTAATATATGCGTGTGAAGCAGACAGCAGTACAGACAACGATAGTGTGAGCAACAAGGAGTGATAACATGCTGTCAGTCTACTGGGAGAGTAGGGGGAGTGGTCTAAGGGCCAAAATTGGGTGACAGTATCCTTTCAGTGCCCCTTTATCGCAATAACAAACACCCAACATTTACTTCATTAATGCAGTCTCACCCTCAAATATCCATTATAGAATGAATATGGCCAATGATTGTTCTGTTACATCTAAAACAAAATGACTAAGGTTTAAATGTTTAGCTCAGAACAACTAGTATAACTCTAAACAATTAGATAAACTGAAGCCTCTCACACATGACATCTGAACTTCCATTACGTCCAGTCTCACTTCACTCTCCATCACCATCTGTAGTCCAAAGGGAGATCTTGCTCAGAAAGCCAAATGTTTAAGTCATGAAGTTTGACATAAACCACATGGGAGCACAAACCTATTTAAAGCAGTAAGCTCAGTGAGTAGCCCATGTCTGTGCAAATGTGCTGAAATATCATGACGAGCTCAAAATAATCTGCACCTGGTGCTGACATGCTAAACAAGGTCTTACTGAAGTTGACTTTGTCACTCATAAAACAAAGGCTCCGGATAGAAAGATACCACAGCTGGTATTGGACCAAAGGTGAGTCATTAAATACAGTGATGGAGACTTAGATGCACATTCACATTTCTCTTGTGGAACATCTTTCAAATTAAAAAATAAATAGCTCAACACTTACTAATTATGGTAATGTATTCCTAGAAAGTTGTTCATGGCCTGGACAGAGGGGACAGCACTGCTGCCTGAGGCCCTCTAAAACACTCGGAGACGGAGCCAAGTTTTTGAAAGTCCTTCTGTAACGGTGTCTCTGCGCTCATTATGCCCCCTCCCACCTGCTGATACTACACATCTGTGACTCAGGCACAGGCCCATGAACTTCAGAATAGATCTCCACAGGGGGGCGTCTACCACAGTTAGATGAATTGCTTAAACCAAACAATGGTGGCTGATGCTTTGCCCTTGTATTTAATACACAGTGTGACTTTGGCAAGTTTTTTCTTTCTTATTTTTTGGTAGATATTGCTTTCATACAGGGCTGGATAATCTGTAAAAGTGTCTTACTATGATTATTCTGACAGATATTTTGGTTTGTGATAGAGCATTGCCACATGAAACTATCAAAAGTGTGACTATCACACAATGAGGACAGCATGAATTTGTAAAACCATTGACAAGACAATTCAAACCATGAGTCAGACAAAATTTCCAAGGTGTGGCTTTTCAATAACAAGACTGACCTCAAGCCAGTTAAACCATAGTTTGCAGCCTGAACCACCTGTTATACGTTGTTCAATGGACAAGCACAAACAACTACTGAAAGTTTCAATCTCCTTGGACTAAACAAAATGTATTTACAGCAATAATCTCATTATTTGATGGCCACGCCCAATAAATCCTAAATTACAGGGCTCACAATTTGGTAAATGCATTGTTTCAAATTGTGGTTTTCATTTGAATTTGATTAATTATTTAGTCCTACTTTCAGCTATCCAGTTACAGTGCCTCTATATTAAATCTAGTTTAGGAGTTGTCATACATATAGATATTTTACAGAAGATATGGATTAAAAAACAATTAAGCAGTTATTCAATTAATCCATTAGTCTATGGACAGAAAGAGAGATGCAGTTTTTGTTGTTCTTATAACCCTAACCCTAAGCCCAGGGAAAATTTCCCTTGGGAATAATAAAATCTTGTCTTATCATAGCAATTTTTCATTACTGACTAGTTAGTGAAGTCATTTTGCAATCAAAAATAACAAACATTCTTCAGCTGTAGCTTATCGTATGTGACTGAAAACTCAATTTACTGGGTTTCACATTTCTAGTAGGACAAAACAAGTAATTTCAAGGTGTCACACTGGTGCTTTGTGAAATTGAAATTTGGATTTTTTTTGTATTTTTTAAATGAGAGAAAAGCAGCAGATTAACCAATAAGATGCAGGCCATGTATGGATAATACAATAATCATAGTGGGAGACAGTCCAGTATGAATTCCAGTAACTCTATATCATAATAAAGACTAACACAGAGCAGTAGGAAAGACCTGTAACAGTTCAGACCTGTTTAAAAATAACTCCTAAATCCAAAATTTACAGCTCACATCCTTTTGTGGCTTTTCACTAAGCGGCCTGCTTTCCACACATGGACCACTCGCCTCATCTCTTTGACATGTTTTACTGCAGGTCATAAAAGGATGAAGAATGAAGATGCTACTCACACTTTCTTGCTTCTCTCATTTCCCTGAGGAGGGCAGCATTGTGTCTGACATGAGGACAGACAACAAGCCTCCGTCACTCTCAGACAAGTTTGGTCCACAAAGAGTTAGAAGCATTAAGAATGCAAACATGCACTGTTAGCCAAGAAACAGGCTAATCTTTTCCATTCCAAACAGGGGGTAGGAGCCACAATGGACAAAGTCCAATTCTGCTCTAACAGCATCTGACTCAATAGCCCATTGTGCAAGGTCTGGGGGAATAAAGCTGTCATCTAAAATGATATGACTGGGACTAATAATTCAAGATGAATCCATCAGACCTCAGCTAAACAATATACTGAATTACACTGACAGAAGCTCTGTCAGGGGATCCAACTGTGGTCACACTGTGGTAACTAATCTTCATTATGCTCAACAAACAACTATGAAGTCATGTGGATACTGTACACATTCTTGTGGCAGTGAGTACAAGTACAGTCTTGACTGTGCACCCCTATCAACCCACCCACGGCTCTGCCACGGTCCTGCAGTGTTTATCAGATGGGAGCGAAGGTACATGGGGAATTCCACACATTCCTCTGTCCACTTTGTAGAAAGCAAGCAATCAGGCGGCGACACAGGGGAGGTGGCTCAGGAACAGAAGAATACAGTTCCCTTAATGCAGTGAAACCCAACTGAAAATCAAACCTGACTTCAATGAAATCAAAATTGTGTTTCGCAATAAAATCTACACTAGCAAAATATTCCCCCAGTGCTGCGGGATTCAAGGTAGGTGAAGAATGTGCTCGAATACAAAACACCATTTGTCAGTCCAGAAAATGAAAATAATGTGTTGACAATTACAGGACACATTCCACTAACTGCAGCGTGCTTTGAATTCCAGGATAAGGGAGATGTCAATGTTTTACTGCCTATTTCCCACAGAGTGTGGAGTACAGTGCAGGCAGGCTGGCAGGGAGGGAGGAAGGAAACCGGGGCTGTCTAATCTTTTCTATTAACATGTGGGCAACGGTGATGGGCCACCAGGGTCCACAGCTCACCTGTTTATAGCCAGGGAGCAAAAGAGCAGAACTGGCCACAGTCCCGCACCGAAACCCTACCCCATCAGGCCACCCCAACATGATATTTATATCAAACAAGACAGGCGGAGGCCAGGGAGAGGGGGTGGAGGGTGAGATGCCAATGAGACAGACAGGGGATGCTGTGTAAAAACCAGGGACAGAGAAATGAGACAAAATGGACCAGCGGCAAACAGATTAAACTATTAACAAAAAAAATTAAAAATAATAATTGTCAGGTCTTATAGCTTATAGATGCCCTCCTAGTTTCTACAGCAGAATAGACAATCCCATACAGACAAAGGATGAATGAATGCAATAGCACACTATCAGAAAGACAGAAGCATCTCAGGGTGATTACTACCTAAAAATACCCTTCCAAGCAGCCCCATATCCGAAAGATGACACTCCCCTTGAGAGAGCGCTGGACCAAAATAAAAGTACTTCCCCACAGACCAGTAAATCAGATGACAAGGGAAAGTCTAAAGACTGATGTAACACCCAGTCACTGAGGACACATTCATAGTCGCGCATGTATGAAGAGCGTATGTCAGTGAGGAGTCTTTTGTGCTGTAGGAGGGTGTAATTGGGAAGGATTAGAAAGACCCTCAAAGACCTCTCTTATGCTTAAACACTGACTAAAAGCAACCAGCCCTGCTCCAGACTGACAGCAGACAGCGATCAGTAAAATCTTGATTAATTTAGGATTCTTGTTGAAGCTTGTCTATATCACTCAAGCTAGCTTGCATTAATTCTGGGAAATAATTGAGATATTTTATACTTATGTTGATACTACTTAACAAAATTTATTGTTTTTAACACATCACATTACACTTAATTTACTGTACAAAGTCAGCCTTCTTAACTATAAGATGTAAACAAAGCAGCTATAAAAGAATTTTGTGTAAATCTGCAGGTGTCACAATTTTTTTTAACTGATTAAGAAAAGCAGTAGTTTGAGCTGTAACCATAAACTTTTTGAAAAAGATTGTATTGTTCCTTTAGCAATTGGGTTGCTGATTGTTTTTCTCTGTCAATCAGCTGTGGTTCAAGGCTAACACAATCTAAAATTGGGAAAACTTAATTAGAAATTGTCTGATCAAAGGGTTAATGGTTCAAATCTGAGCAAGCAGGCATCAGTAATTGTTTGACATCCAGTCTCAGTGTTAAAAACAAAAGGTAGTTATATATATTTTTTTAAATCGTATGAATGTAGGTCTGCAGTGTAAAATAACAAGATTAAAGTGATTTAATACGCTGCAAATAGTTGAATTAGTCTAAAATTAAGTCAGGCTGATAAGGCTAGCAGACAGAGTGCACTGTGGCTGAATTAGATAATCTAGAGATAAAGGGCAGTTTTTTTTCCCCCATGACAAATAGATTGGCTTAAGAGTAGGTAAAATTTCAATCAGGAGAGATTATTTTTTGACTAACTACGGCCCTGGAAAACAGATCCCCTGCTCTGCGCACAGACACAAAGTTCCCCTTTCTAGGGACATACTAACAGTCTCTGAATATACCCTGGGGTGTCCCCAGCTTGAGTAACGATAGAAGAATCCACCAGAGACTCAGATTCCTACTACATTACCCCGACCTGTTAGGAAGATAATCAACACTATTCTCTGAGCCAAGCTACACGGTCAGGGAACTGGGAAGGCGTGGAAAGAGCACTGCAGAGAGGAAGAGGAAGAGACTGGAGTGTGCTGCAAGTGCAACAACAGTATGGCTCATCGGCATTGAATAGTGGAAAAGCTTTTCTAGCACCAGGATCACAGATTGAAGGCCTACAGCTGCCCCCGCTACCAGTGTTTGCTGGCCTCCAGCACTGACCGCTCATTGTTTTTCTCCTGTTTCCTGAGGATGTGGGGCAGGCTGTGTTGCCTAAGCGATGAGGTCAGCCATGTAGCTCTCTCTTCCCCAGACCCAGAACAGGATGGGTGTGGAACTCGGGGAACAAGACTGATTTACAGTCAGAAGCTTCCCTCCAGCCTAGCAGGCAAGGCTGCTGGTTAGGGGTGGTATGCACTAACCCTGCCGCTCTCAAAAGGTGATGATAGCTGGCCTGGTAACACTAACTCTGTCCTGCAGACACACTAGGATACAGAAACCACTAAAGCCCTTCTAAGATTTTTTGGTATGCTGTGCAAACGCTGTAAACATTTTAGACTATGCTGCTTACATCTCAGCCAACTCTTATTACTGTCTCGAGAATAAAGCCCTCCTCTGCAAGGTGATCAGCTGATTCCAAATCCCACAGGACTGCTGTGTGTGTTTAGAAAAGGCATGTTTAGAAAATGTTGCTGTTTGTTCTATCCCACACATCCACTACAAGGACATACACGGACCTCAGAATGTCTGCAAAATGAAGCTGAGGGGCTCCCTCTGGTTTAAAGCCTGTCTGCATTTAAACAATAAACAGCACCCATTCTCTGCTCAATCTCCTCTCAGATGAAAAACCAATGTTTATAGGTAGGCAACTGCACACTGTTATTTATTTAATCCATTATCTGATGAATGTTTTACCGGCTCAGCTGAAGGATTAAGAAAAAGAAACGGTTAAAGCAAGTTTATTGACTGTAGAGGCCTTGTTTTCACACAGATGTCTCTTTCTGCTTGATAGTAAGTCTGACTAGCTGCAATAGGGTCTAAAAGTTACAGGAAAATAACGGAGGTGGCACATGTATATGTGTGTACGATGTTGTATGATGAAAACTCTTGATTCAACAGCGTGTCAAATAATCCAAAGGTGTTTGAGTACCTTTCTGTCACGACACTGGACTGTTTAATGTAGCCCATTTCTGTTGTTTTACATTGTGTAGGTTTCTGAAAAAACACTCCAACACAGACTACTTTGCTGTAGTTTGATGATATGTCTTATTATTTGAGTTAAACAATGACATATGTATAGTATTAACCATGAACTGCAGACACTGACCAGCGGTTTTAAAGCTCAGTGAGGTGACTCCAGCTATTGCCATCTGGGCAGTGTCTGACTTTGCCTAACTAATCGAGAAAATGAGCACAAAGATGTAGTGCGATTGGAGCTGAGGCAGGCCATGGACTGTCCTCTGACGGCATCCACTCATCAGTCAAAGCAGCCACGGTCCGAATCAGTGTTTTTCCTGGCTTAGAATGATGACTATACATGACAGTAAGCATATTTGGTCCTCTATGCATCAAAAACACAGTATGCATAACTTTAAGACCGAATACAACTTAAATGGGTGGGTTAGAAAAAAAAATACCTTCGTAACTTTACTGCTATGAAGTTGGGGATATTAACATGGGGACTGTTTCGCTATTGAAGCCTGCCTGAAGTGGCCATTTGAAGAATTGCAGTTTTGCCACTTAATTTTTCAGCCCTTGGAGGTTGCCACTTCGCATCAACTGAAATCTTTACATTTTGCAAGACAAAGGATTGGATAAATTGCTTGGTCTTGTAATATGTATTTGGTTAAAATAAAGAAGCTTAAGATGTTTAGAATTTCAGTTTATATTATGCTTTAATATGCTACTTTTATATTACATCAAATGGCCATGCAGTGAACCCGGGGCCTCTCGGAAAGTACCCCAGACTGTCCAGTGAGTGATATTTCAATTTGATAAAATTTTTGATGAAAAACAGACAAATTAGTAGAAATTTAAGATTCTCTAGTGTTATTCTCACTGTAGTCATGGCCCTCCAGCATAATGCATGTCATGTCTATATTAATCCAGCATGCTCAGTGTTAACCTGCACACATGGAACGGGGTGTCTCCAGCAAAGTGAGTGAGGTCAGTCTGTCTGAATCTCACACAACCCTGAGGAATTCACAGAGAGCTGAATGGTGGCTTCATAGCCCACAGACAAGAAACCCAGCATCAGAACAGGCCATCTTAGAGGAAGACAGTGATCCACATCTGTGAGGACTTGTCCCTTTGGCCACATCAGTAATGACAGTGAGGCTATAGACCTGGCAGCCACCTGGTTTGGACTGTAAAAAAGTGATCAGAGAAATCCTCTGGAAAAATCTGACTCAGAAGAGCAGACTGCGGGAGTGCTCTCACTCTGCTCAGGGAATTCCCTTCCTCGAGTGATAAGCAGCGAGGGCAGATCAATATACAAACAGAGTTTAAGAAGAGGGAAAAGACTAGAGTCTGGTCAGGTTTCCAAACAGCTCAATGAAGACCTGTCAATAACCAGTGAGCCTCAACACCAGGACCTGCAGGGGTTTGTTAGCTGGGGGTTCACTGGAAGTACAGTAAACCTCAGTTATAAAGTATTTACAAATATTTAATGTAATTTGTTTCTACATATTTAGAAAGAACGTGGGAGTGGGCTGACATATGATGTGGATCAAAATGTTTAGATTGTTACAGTAGGACAGATGAAAGCCATCTAACTCAGCAGTTCTGTGATTATCACGCTAGCAGACCGTAAAGCTCAAAGTTTTTAACAATCTGCAAGTGTCTACAATTACCAAAGGACCCAGGTTTCAGGCAGATGGGCTGAAACCGACAGCCCTCCCTCTGGTGGCAACACACACAAAGTTGAGAGTAGTGGCAGGAGGTGAGTCATGACCCTGAGAGTATTTGGCCTTGGACCCTGACACAGAGTGATGTTCGAAATTCCTCAGCAGCCTCGCCCCCTCCTTCAGCCTGCTGTTCACACTGCTTCAGTGAGCCTGTAGGCTCCCTCTCAACCAACAATCAGCCCTTTCAGCGGCCTATGGCAGCAAGAGCATCTAACGAACCCTGGAGGTATTCTCACAGCGGGCCAAACACAAAATGCGGCCCGTCGTCTCTCCACTTAAACAATTCCCCAAACCATTTTACTGCAGTCCTACTTTGGGAGATCAGTGCAATGGGACAATTTCTACAGATACCCGACAGGCGAAACGAAGTGATTTACTCTGAATTAGAAGGTAAATATAGCAGACTGACCAGCTGCTAAAAACTATAACAACAGAATTAGAAGTTCAGAAGTTCAGTGTCAAAGATCAAGGGCTAATGATTAGAGGGGCACAAAAAATAGATGAAGCTACCAGGAGGCAGGGACATAGTGAGTATACTGTTATGGCTGTCACGATCCTGAAAGTTTACTTAACAACTAACAGTTTAATTTTGTTCAGTTTATGACTATATTAGTTTTAGATTAGGGGTTTTAACCCCCATTTGAAAGCCACTTTTTTTGCTGGAAAACTGTCAAATGACATCCTCCAGGTTACTGGGCTCTTCTTGTTCATTTTAAAACCAAAATGTGCCCACAGCCATGTTGTCATGTTTCACTTGATAGTTAAATTTATGTCGGTAATGTCAGCAGATGTTCATCAAAAGTCAGTCAAATATTAGAGGTCAGGTGCCTGAAGATAAACATGTACCTTGAGGCACTCAACCCTCAAGATAATAAATCAATTAAAGTAGAAGATCACAAACAGTGAACAATGACTTGGAAATACTAATGAGCAATGATGATGATGATGATGAACTGTCCCTTCTGTTACATTTATATAGGTGTTTTAATACAAGTAAATGTAAATTATTCCAATGATGATGCACAATGATCGCAGTCAGGAGGAGGCAATTACACAGCGTTTGTGACAGGCCTATATACTGTATGTTACGGACTGTTGTCAGTGCAGGTATAGAATATAGGGTAGACAAAATGCATGTTGGCAAATAGCTGGCAATTGATTGATTGATTGAAGATTTTTTTTTTTAAATAAGTGTTTCATATCAGTCAAATGTGAGAATTTGCTGCTTTTCCTGGACTATAATTACTCTGAGATAAACAGCTTCAGATACTCAATGACTAATCATGCACAACAAGGTATTTGAAAATGCAACTTTGGGTTTTCATGACTTTTGATGTATCTTGAGTGTTATCTATTCTCACAGCGATTATGGAAAATAACTTACCATGATGAGAAGTCATCGCTTACTTTAATAATCTGGTTATTGTTTCATAATAATGAGTCCCTCATTTAATTTTGTACTTGGATGGCAGACTAAAGTTAATGTAAAAGGAAATTCTAATTGTTAACATGCTATAATTAATAAATAACCTAACAACTGTGCAGCAAAAGATAGTTGACTCCACTGTAGTTTCACTTACTGAAGGTCTGTGATGTACTGATATGAATAGCTGCACCAGTCCTACATATAAAACCTGATCTGCCACAGAAATCAGAACATAACATGCAAAGTTTCATCCTGCATATAAATAAGCAGAACAATACATTTGGCAAAGTAAAATGGGAAGTGGGGTTTCTTTGGGGGCTTTTTTTTGTTTAAAGTAAACTTATGATTTGTTTAATCACAAACAGTAGTTAATGTTCCTGATACGAACAATTTCCAGCTTTCTCTCCTGTGTCAAAGCTTTTCACAGGAGAAGGGGACCAAAAAAAGTGGAGTGTGTGCTCAGTAATTATGTATCACTAACAGCCAAGTGTGCTCCATCAGACTGGAGATTGGTTTTAAGTCAGCCAAGCCAGGGCTGAGCTCACATTGTGCTGCACTGAGCAGTCTAAATGGGGAGGCCTGTTGACTCCACCACTTCAAAGCTGGAATGAATAGCCTGGGGGCAAGAGTTGAGGAGGTAACGTTAAAGCTCGATGTCAAAATGTCAGCCAAATATCTCCTCCCTGTGGCACACATATTGACCAAAACTGGTTGATTTAAAAGGGCAGGGGAGCGTATTATTATTAATGTCAGAGACGTTACTACAGAAAGTTTCAAAGGAGGTGCTGGTGAAGGAGGCTAGCGATGTCCAGCAGCTAAGTTACTACGATGCTTGTTTAAAATAAAGTGGGGGAAATGTGAATTGTGTCAAACATTCACTCTTCCACGCTAGCCTGTAACGTTTCTGTCAGATATTAACGGACTTTTCCACACCAAGGTGACTGACCTACAGTGAACCACAAACGGTCTTTCCAACCTTAGTCTGCTCGTAACAGCTCCTCCACCCAGCTACCCGCTCCTCACTGAGGGCAGAAAATCACAGAGCACAAGGAAAACTGCCCCACAACTCACCTAAATCGTCCATAGCCGCTGTCTGCTTGTGGCCTGCGTCAGCTTTCTGTTTGAAGAGCTTCTCGGCTGTTTACGAAGTCTGAATTTTCCTCTTCAAACTTCACCACCACCGTTGCTGCTGCTGCCCTGGAAGTTAGTCAGGATCGCTGTCGGGAACGCGCTGCGATATGTGCATGTGTACTTTACGGGAGCGCGCGCCGTGGCTGACACTCGGTGATGAGCGACATCTAGCGGTCAGAAGGTGAAAATGTAACGCAGGGGCGTAGGTTTCATCTGAACATATGGGGGACATACAGAGGCTCCTTTCAGACAGGCGCCCTGTTCTGTAAATCTGATGGTAACTAAACATGCTGGCTTCTTGCCTAAATGTAGCAATCTGAAGTCAGACCTTTTTTGCATCATTTGTAACAGGCAAAAGTTTGTCGCATTATCTGATGCTTTTGGACTGTGGGAGGAAGCCGGAGTACCTGAAGAAAACCCACACATGCACAGGGAGAACATGCAAACTCCATGAAGGAAGATCCCAGGTCCAGGCCGGGACGCAAACTGGGGATCTTCTAGCTGCAAGGCGACCGATGTTAGCACCATATTCATCCAAAAACATCCCAGAGAGTGTAAAAAAAAACATAGTTTGTGTGCCAAACACACGCTCACAACACACCTTTCTCCCTCATTTTGCTCTACAATTTCAAATCTTTTTGGATGCAAATTGAAATGTTCAGAATATGAAAACTTTACGGCTTGAAGCTTACTTACACCCACCATTAAATGAATCTAGATTTTCTCTCCCTAAGCTTAATTTGTTGCTTCCAGCTGTTTATAGGAGTCTTTTCCCTGAGTTTGTTAAATACCTGCAGCATCAAACCACAACAGGATCCATATGAGTGCCTCCAAAGACACAACATTTTCATAAAGCATCACTGGAAACTTCATTATATGTTTATAATTATAAACTATCCCATAGAGAGCAGATTAGTTCACTTCTAAACTGTATTTTTCTTTAAATTAAACAGGTCAGCTGTTAAACACAAAATCACAGTTTAGTTTGTTGCTTGAAGCTATTTATGAGCTTTTTTCCCTCTGAGTTTAAATAGGTGCAGCATCAAACAGAAGCAGGATCCATACGAGGGTCTTGTAATATTTTGTCTTGTTTTTGTCTTTTTTTGTCAGACTTGTCATTTTGTTTTTCATTTTTGTCATATTTTGCCTTGTTTTTGTTGTTTTTTGTCTTTGTCTGACTTTTGTCATTTTGATCATTAAGTAAAATACTATATCGTTCAGTTCCAGATACCTGTGACTGATTGTTGTGTTCCTTTGTAGACACACTGTGATCTGGAAGTTGTAATGTGTACAACATAAACCGAGGAATAATATTGTTGAAATTGAATTTCTTTTTCTTAAGAAATTTCAGGTCATTTATTATGTTTTGTAAAAAGAAAATCCCTTAAATGTGAATTTTTTCTACTATACTATTTTGCACTAAAACAAAGGAAAAAGTTGGAGTAATTTATAGGCTATTATGCTGTGATTTTACTGGTCAGGCCCACTTGAGATCAAATTAGGCTAAATGTGGCCCCTGAAATAAAATGAGTTTGACACCCCCGTTTTAATGGATCGATGAAACCAGCAATGTTACATATCCCATGTCTGAAAAGGGTTTAAGTTGGTGGTTCGGGCGTACTCCCTCAGGAAATCAAACATTTAATTTTGTGCATTCTGGGGATTTCTAAATTTTCTTTAAATAGTTAGACCCTCACCTGACCCACACACAAAAAAATGCATTAACCCTAATTACATTTAACATACACTTTAAATCATAAAAATATAAATATCTAACAACTAACAAAATGAAGAATATTCACAGTCCCTATTAATTTGTGATTTGCTTCTAGGAGACACGACGACACAGATGATTGTGTCATTGTAATTAATATGCAGCGATGAGTGACGGTTAAAAATATATTGATGACACGTGACAGTTGTCTGGGGGAATATTACAGCGGACAAAATCCTTCTATTAGAACTTCATATAAGGAAAGTGCTAATTTCCACTTTATCACTGTAGCTGGCAGAGATTACTGATGAATATTCTTGACCATGTAGTTTGTTTAAATAGTAAGGAATAATTCAACCATTTCAGAATCATGAAAAACAGAAGAAACAAAGATATCGATGTGTTTATTAAATTATAGTTCATAAAACACCTTGGAATGTGACTAGAACTGTCATCATATTCTCCCCAAAGACTGGATTACTGACAAATACAGACATCAAGAAAGAAAACATTATTTTCATGCGAGATTGAAAATAAGGATCCAACTCACACACTTCCTTATCAAAGGCCAATTAGAGCAAAAACAGCTGGATACATCTGCCATTAAGCAATTATTTAAGAGTAGCAAACAATAAAAGGCACATTTTTACTACCATTGGAAATGACGTCTATATCGCTTGTCCATCATCCAGTGCAGTGGCTGTAAAACACCAGTAACTGAACTTTCTATGCTGTGAAGATGCTCTAGAAGTTTTCTTTGGTTTGCCAAAATTAAGAATTCATATAAATGTTCAATAAATATTCAGCGACTAATAAATGAAAACAAGAGATCTGATTTCTTAGCATGGTGTTTTCCCATATCAAATTTAAATTATTCTAAAAAATCATAGATACACTACCGTTCAATAGCTTGGGGTCACCCAAGCAATGTCATGTTTTCCATCAAAACTCACACTTTCTTTCATGTGCTAACATAACTGCACAAGGGTTTTCTAATCATCAATTAGCCTTTCTAATGGTACATTAGCTAACACAATGTAGCATTAGAACACAGGAGTGATGGTTGCTGGAAATGTTCCTCTGTACCCCTATGTAGATATTCCATTAAAAATCAGATGTTTCCAGCTAGAATAGTCATTGACACTGACAATGTCTAGACTGGATTTCTGATTAATTTAATGTTATCTTCACTGAAAAAAATGATTTTCCTTCAAAAATAAGGACATTTCTAAGTGACCCCAAACTTCTGAATGCTGGTTTATCTTCTGGTAAATAAAATAGGTCATGCTAATGGTCAAAAGTCCACTGATTTTAACTTCCTCTCCTCCTTCTCTGTTAGAGGCTGCTGGGAGAGGATTTTATCATGCAGGCGGTGGTGTTTGCCGATACCCAGCTTTGGCAGACCTCGGTTCAGCCCCTCCAGTAGCACACAGGACTTGCACAGCACCTGACTGGAGATGTAGCCACAGCGGCTGCAGGTTCCCTGGACGGGCATCTTCACCCCCTCTCGCACAGACAGGTTCTCCCCAGAGTGGATAATATCTATTATGGTGCTTGGCCTTATACTCTCCAGGTCCTTCAGAAAGGTTCTTGCATAACCACGATAAGCATTGGGAGAATAGATACATTCGGTAGAGAAGTAGTCTAACTTCTTAAAGTAAGCATACAGAACAATCTCCTTCTCATAAGCGTATTTGAGGGGCTTGCAGCGTGGCACGACCCCTTCACCTTCGCTGAAGGTGGAAATGGCAGTGCAGCGGCGCAGTCGAGCTATGTCTCCTCTCAAGACGTTCATCAGAACAGTTTCTGCCACATCGTCAGCATTGTGACCTGTGAAAAAGCAAATTCAGTTACTCAAACAAAACATTACAGCTAACCCTGCTCACGTATTCATCACTTTTAAAATCTTTTGAAGTTACCTGTGCATATCTTGTCCACTTTCAGCATGACAGCCCCTCTGTCTAACGCCTGCCTTCTGAACACTCCACAGAAGGTGCAGTTGTTTTTCAGTCCCACTTGCTTCACTATAGCATCCATAGTCCAGCCATACAGCTCCTCATAAGACACAATCTTCAGTGGCAGCTCGTACTGTTGCTGATTCCTCTTCACCGTCTCCAAGGAGTCATCCCGGTAACCAGTGATTCCTTCATCTACTGAGATGAGCATAAGCTCCAGGCCATAGTTGTATCGCTCATTTAGGAGCTTCATTACATGTGCGAGCACAGTGGAATCCTTTCCTCCCGAGGCAGCAATTCCTACGGACTCCCCAGATTTGAAGAGCTCTGCTGCCACGATGGTCTGATGTACCTCCTCCTCAAAGGCCCAGAAAAAGCACTCTTTGCACAGCGAGTGGCCAGTCTTTGGACGCTTCAGCACAGCACGTTTGTCAGTGCAGCTGCTGCACTGAGCTGG